>JAODPA010092819.1:0-21793 GCA_025585075.1 Nepenthes mirabilis | reverse complement strand
TGCATCTTGTATTTTCATTTTTTTTCTTTTATATCTTTTCCTTTTTTTTACCTTTTGATCTTATTTTTATTGTTTGGGTTGGGATGATTGACAGTGAATTTAATAGTTGGTTTGAATGTAGTAGCATAAGCAGCACATTTGGATCGGTAGTGTAAGCCAAAACTTCTCCATATATTAAGCAAAGTTGTTCCAGTTCTCTTTTGTTATTTTTTGCGTATCCTCTATCGGCAAAGCTGCTGCCTCCCGTAATTAATTAGACCTCATCATACTTTATAATGATTGGGGCAGGGTTGAGTTTAATATGCCAACGGAGGAAATAGACAGCTTTTGGGTCAAAGACCAAGTTTTGTGGTATCCTGACAAGCAAATACATGTCCTAACTTCTACAAGGGCTTTTATGTTGCTTGCCTACACCGTGTAATTAGACTTGGTGAAGGCACCACATACACCAGTGTTGTGGTGGGCCACTTCATATAAGGCTCATGACCCATTATGCAATGTTCTCTTGATGGATTGCTCAAGACCCCTTGTGCAATGCTCACTTGATGGATTGCTTAAGTGAAAAAGGAGATGGAGAATTATGTCCAAGGTTTTCTAGAGTATTGCTCCAACAAAACTTGGTAGAGAACATGCAATTTCTGCTCAAGCTAAAAATTGCCAGAGTTCTGCACAGATTGCTCAAGCAAAAACTGGCAACGAGTTATGCGTGAGGCTTGCACGATTACACTGCTTGAGTAACAGACTGGTTTTTTTATATAAACTGAGTGATTTCGTGCATTTTTCACAGTTTGCTTATCTGTTTCATTCCAGAGTTGAGAGTAAACACGAAATGAGGAGGGTAGGATAGAAAGGGAAGGAGATATTCTCAGATCCTGATTGCTCAGATTTCTTCCATTTTCCGATATGATGTGCTAAGTCAAGTATAGGACGTGTTAACAATTTAGAATTCTCATTTTCATTCTCGCTGAGCGTAGATCTCAAGTTTCTACTTGTGTGGTATTGTGTGAAATTGTGTTGAAAGGAGTGTTGTACTTCTGTTGAGAAAAATTATGTACTCATATGTTGATAACTTAGGAGTTTGTGTAATTGGATACTGTCTATAGTAGAGTCTGGACGCTGTAGCCCATAGTTTTCTCCCCTAATTGAGAGTGGATTTCCTCATTAAAAAGTTCAGTGTTTTGTGCCTGGTTGAGTTTGCTTTTGCTGCATATCGTGGAGGTGTAGAGTTATTATTTCTCTCTTCACAGATTCAGGTGTGTTTTTCTCCCCTACAACAGGAAGTACTTTGACTTTCTGGTCATAATATAACCGGTCTGTCACCGTATAAATGTACCATTCTAGGACTGGAATTCAAAGTTATTATGAAAAATTTTTCATGATCTGCATTTGTGTTTGGTAAGAAGTTCTCATGATCTAAAAGTATTGGCTCTTTTCTGCCCCATATACTTCAAACTCTTTTCTTGTGTTATGAAACTGTCATCCATTAATATTGTTGTATCTTCCCTAATTGTGCTGCTATAATCTGTGTCAGGTCTATAGAAGATATAGACTATACTGCCAACAGATGAACTCAGCTGTTACCTCATTTGAAACTGTTGCTGGCCTCGGAAATGCAGCTCCATTTTTATGGCTTGCTATTAAAGTCATGTCTAAGCATTTCCACTGCTTAAAGAATGCCATTTTGGACCAAATACAGCTTACGAGCAAATCTTATAGCAGTGGTGAGAACTTGAAGGGTGGAACTGGACTCAGCCCTGCAGCGGACCCGGTTCACCATAACCAAAAGCAGGCTCAGAATTCAAGCTTTCTTCAGCATCCTGTTTGGTGTTCCCAGAGAGGATTTCCCGATAAAGCTGTTGCTGTTCTTAGGACTTGGCTATTTGAAAATTTCCTACACCCGTAAGGAGCTCTCAGCATAAAATTACAGATTCTTCTTAGCCAACGCTAGTGACATCAGCTATGGCCATGTCACTGAGTTTCCTAAGTTAGTTGTTTTAGTAAGAATCATGGAATGAATTATCGTTTGATATATATTGATATATTGATACCGCGCCTCCTAATATCAGGCAAAATTGCGATAAGTTGGTCTATCGGTAATATATTGATTGATATACTTAATATATAGATGCAACCGATACTGAACAGATATTTTTTGATCCATGTTAAGAATTAATACCACTTTGCTTTCTATTTTTTTCAGATACCCTACTGATTCTGATAAGCAAATGTTGGCCCAGCGGACTGGTCTATCGAGGAACCAGGTTGGCCTCTGTTCTATTAGTTGCCAGTTGGTGGCAGAATTTGATCCTTTCTTTTTTTTCTGTGCTGACACTTTCTTTTTGTGACGGTGCTCCTGCGAGTGCGCAACTAATTATCATTGGAATGAACCTCCTTAATGGCTAACATTCTTGAGCTAATTTTACATTTCTCTGTTGTTGTCTTTCAATGGAACCTCTTCTGTTTTTTTAAGAATGCATGAGCAGACAATTATCTGGCAAGGCAAGAGCCAAAGGCAAATGCTGTATCATGGATGAACATATTAATATTAGAACATGCCATGGTTGTATGGCTGTCAGCCATACCAGTGATATGTATTGGTTTTAGAAGATATCATAAAATATCGATTATATTGACTAATATGTTATCGATACGATAATATATCATAATTTAATTACATATTGAGGCTTTATATAAATATTTATATTCTCTGATATTTTGAATAATAGTTAATATTTTATTCTAGATGTGCATATCTGAACCTGGTGCAGTTAAGAGTGATTACAAACTGAGAATTTCTCGTTTTGGCAGGTATCAAATTGGTTCACTAATGCAAGAGTGAGACTTTGGAAGCCAATGGTGGAGGAAATTCACACGCTTGAGAAACGAGGCCAACTCTCATCAGAGGTAGAGAACAACCGTGGATTCATCAACATTCTAGATGATGATCTTTCAGCAAATCACCAGCCTTCTGAGGAAGACACTCAGCTTATGCCCATCCAGGAAGCCGAAGGCGACCAACGAAAGCGTAGTAGAATCAGGTTTTCCCAAGTACCAGAACAAAGCAGGGAACAATTAGACATGCTGCCTTGTGACACCGTATCGAGCAACCAGCTCATGGGCGCACGTGAAAGCCAAACTAGCAGAGAAAGCAGCAATTCTTCAGCCTTTGTTGACACAGCTGTAGGGTTATCATGGGGACAAGGTCTACAATTTAGGCTTGCAAAATAGCAGTTTGGGCAGTTCTGCAAAAATGTCCCCTGGGCACAGAATGTCGCCGGAGGGAGGGTCCTGAACGAAGAGATTTTCGGAGAATTCCCCAATTTCAGAGTCGGAAAAGAGAAGATCTGGGAATGGTGAGACCATACCCATTGGGATCTTTCCCCATTTGAGATTACTACTGAAGTTTCCTTCACTTTTGTCTCCTCTTGCATAGTCTTGTAGTCAAATATACGTTAAATTTCTAACTGTTGTTGTCTTCCTGTACTTTTGAAGTATTGCTGCGTAATTAGAAATTCAATTTCGTAGCCATGGTGGTGGTGGTGGTGGTGGTGGTGGTGGTGTCTTTGTAGACAGTGCAGCTGCTCGAGCACTTGGCCTGGCTGACTCCAGGCAATCCTGCCATTTTATCTAACGAGTGGTGCTGCCAAAGAAGCATGGACATCTATACGGGTATGGCATCAACACCAACATGTCGATATGTCAATTGTTTTATAAAAATAAGAATTTAATATGCCAGCCAGGAATATATGAATAAGATTCATACTTTGTTTATATGATGANTTGACTCTGAAAATATGATGGCATATGCATTATATCGGGTGAAAGGTATATTGCTCATCACATGATATTAAATTACGTAAATTTATACTTTAAAATGTGTAAAAATACATTCATTTCCTCGTTCGAACGCCTGCAGCATAAAAGCAAGGACTTGGGCCACTAATTTATAGACGTCAGTCTACTGACAACACGGGATCTATGAGCTTCACTTTTTTTTTTATTTTTTTTAATAAAATTTATATTTAAAAAAAATTAGCCCAAAAAAGAAAAAAAAGAAAAGCAAAACACACGTTTTGTGTTGAAGGATCCCCATAGTTATATGGGTATGAAACTAGGTTAAGGGATCCTTCAAGCTGGGTTAAGAGATCCTGCTTCGCCTACGTTTTGTCTAACAATTAGCTGAGTCTAAGCAATGAGGAGATGGATTTATTGTGCAATTCTTCCTCCATATTTTGAGTTTGTAATGTTGTAGTGGTTGATTAGAAGGAAACAAAAAGAATGAGGATTCCATGATGGTGAAATTATCTTCCTTTGGCAGATCAGTTTCCCAGACTTCAGCAATTATGATCCTGACCTGGCTTGGCCCTTCATCCTGGATAACTTTTTTCTTATGGACCAGTTAAATCTCACTCCACTTTGGAGTCCCCATTGTTTCAATTCTTACAGCTTAATCAGTCTTTTCGCCATAAGAAACCATTCGTCCGATGTCCTTGAAATAAGTTTCACAGATCTGCCTCTCGAACACGATGAGTATTTATCGATCGGTTTGTAGCTAATTGTATAAATATATGAAGCAAATTGATGGTGATATATAAAGCTAATTGATGGTAATGAATCCCATGGAATAATTGGAGACAGCTTGCGCTGTGCATGACATTTTCAGATAATCTGAACTATTCATTCTCACTCGATGCACACACATGGTTATCCACAGTCATTACTGGCCTCGACGAGACATCTCCGGCACAAGAAGGCCTCCCGCCGCTCTTCAGCGGGTAACTCGATAGACAGTGAGAACATGCGTCTAAGCGAAGCAAGCGAAGACACTATCCAGTCAACGATCTTGAAACTCACCTCGTTGCATCTACTCAAATTCAAATATCTCAATCTTTTACAGTTTCTGATCACCTTCCCTCACCCTTTCCGTTGTCATCTTCCTGCACTCTTCCACGTCCAGATGCAGCCATTGGGGACACATCCTTCTGACCATTCCCAGTATTTGGTCATCCATCCCCGAGCATTCCGCCCACTTCTCCATTTTCAAGATCACCCTGTCCTTCCTGCTGCTCAATATGAGACTTCTGCAATAGCTTATGTCCAAATGCCTTATTTCACTGCAGATCTCTAGGATGTCAGCAACGCCTAGCTCTTCTGTCCGATGGCATAGCTATAGTTGCCGCAAATTGGGACAATGGCCTAGGAGACTCCTCCGGCCTGAGCTACTGCTGATGTTCTGGTTCCATGGTATATCAAAGGAGATTATTCCACAGTTCTTCCAAGCATACTCTCCCCCTCCCTAGGCTAGTTCCCCTCATGTATGGATTCCGAAGAAGAGGACAACTTTCTACAAGCGTGAGGAAAGTCGAAGTGCATAGTTCCCGGCACAAACTGAGGTTTCTGGACGTACCCTCAAGGATAAATTGGCACAAGTGTTTCATGGACTCCTCCGTGAGAAACTCAACTGAGCTGAGCGCAAGACATTCAAGAGAATGGAATCTCCATAGCAGCGAAGAAATGCCTGCAAATGTGTACTTGCTGCAGTAAATCAGTTTGAGCAGAAGGTCTGCTCACACGATGGAATCCAGAAGTTCATCCAGGATCTTCATGGTGCCGAAAACAAGAGTGGATAAAGCCCCGGAGCGGTCGACACAGCATGTCATGCCCACCGAATAGATTTGCTTTCCCGATAACACCAGAGAATTCAAACTCTTACTGTTGCGGAGAATAGTGGATATCCCATTGCTAGTCATGCCCGAGCTGCTACCACCTGAATTTCAATGAGGTTCGGGCACTTAGATGACAGAGAAATGAGTGATGATCCGAAATGCAGTAATTTCCCAAAAGATTTTTCTTGCACAAGCTTCCAAGTATTGAGGATAACACGTCAACTCCTTTATCAGTCACAGCATACCACAATCCGCTGATATCAAGCTCTTCGAGCAAAGGGAAGGAATCTGCTATAATAACCAGATCGCATCCCTCATGGAGGAATATGCACAGTTAAGAATCTTCAAACTTGCACCGGCCAACTCCTTCAGAGACATGGTGCACAGATCCTTATAACAGGAAACGTTCAGCCGTTACGAGTTAAAACCAGACTGCACAATTTCGAGAATAGCATGGTCAAGGTCTCCCCGAAAATCTGAGAGATCAATTTCTTTGAGACGCGGAAATCTTCGGCAGTATCAGGGAATGACTTAGATTGAAGGGTCAAAAACCTTTATGGAGGTTCGGAGATGATTAGTGAGGGGCAGAAACTGCTTACAAACTAAAGAGATGGATTCCCAGTGAACATGGTGCTCGAGTAGACTGAAAATCATAGCCCAGCATTATCCTGGCAGCTCTCTTGATGCTTCTGCCATTTTCCGATGGCTCAAGAAGAGCTCAACATTGGCAGCATAAAATTGCAGGGTTGAACCAAGATATAGAATGTCCTACAGCAGATGCAGTCGACTCACATTTGTTGACTACAAAATTCAGCGCAACTAATAATTTTTTTCATTTGGTCAATAAATAACAGGAATCACAAAGGAAGAGGAGCCAGAAGATTTGTTCTTAGACAACCAAGGGTTCAAGGCAAATGCGGATCCCTTTTATTTAATCAAGCGTCCAAGGCTCTGGGGTTTCTTTTTACCAGGCTAAGGCAGCTGTATGCTTGTCAACATTTTTTAGCTGGGTAAATAAAATTACACACCCAGCATTACAAGGAAAGCCTCCCTGGGAACAGATACTTTAAAGTACGGTTGCCACACACACATACTGAATGTTCGACAAATATATCATGGCATCCCTCACCAAAACTGACCTTGTCCTAGCTTATAATAAAACTCTCATCCAAACAGGGCAAACATTTGAGGAGAATTTCAGTCCCTTGCTCCAATTCTATTTCTGATATGATCAATGGTGGAACCAACCTCACAATATTACCTTTCCCTGAAGTTAACATCAGCAACCCAGAGTTCCGGCATGCATCCACAAGAGGCGCTGCCGGAACATCCAGCTCTATGCCGAGTATCAGCCCGCGACCTCGCACCTCTTTAACATGCCGGTTCCCTCCTAACTTATGTTGGAGTATTTCTTTGAAATATTTACCCTTCTCTGACACGCTGGCTAGAAAGTGTGGATCTGAAATTTTGTCCAAAACTGCTACCGCAGCACTGCATACAAGTGGTCCTCCCGCGAAGGTGCTTCCATGATCTCCGGTATTTATGGCTGCTGCAACTCTTTCTGTGACTAGCACGGCTCCAATAGGCAGACCTCCAGCGAGGGGTTTTGCGAGTGTCATCATATCTGGGTATATCCCATAGGCTTCGTGCGCCCAGAGGTATCCAGTTCTTCCCAGGCCACATTGAACCTAGGGATTCAAAGAAAAAAAGCACACCCAATTAGGTCAATAAATCACATCTGAATCTACTTGCAGGAGTTTCTTCAAGGTCAAGCAAGCAATACCGACGTGCAGAAGTCTCATATTGAGCACAGAAAAAGAGATGGTTGCTAGGCATAGTTGGCTCAGAATTAAATTAACTTGTTGGAGATTTTTAAGGTCAAGCACCACCCTGTGTGAGCACAACAACCTGTCGCTTGGCATAATGTTTGCAAGCCTAGAGTTCAAGGCGGGTTGGGAAGGATAAAATATGGAGTGGAAGATTCTTCCTGCTGCTTCTAAGCAAGTTTAAAGTAGCAAATATGGAAGAAATCCGGCTTCAAGACAGATTTTTGGGCCGCTGGAAGAAAAGCATCTGATTCTTCTTAGCTTTGGAATAGGTTAGTTGATGATAGAGATAAATTCATATTGGTCTTCCATATCAGAACTGCTGGTATTCGATGGTGTGTATCTAATTCAGCTGTGTTCACTACTGCATCAGATTATAGCTTTGTAGGATCACATGATGGAAAGATGACATGATGCAAGAATTGGTGGGAGTATGGCATTCCCTCATGCAGTAAAACTAACGTATCATTCTCAGGACTAGTTTCATAGAATGGCTGTAGTATCAGAATTAACTAAATACACTACATTGATCAGGGGACCAAAATTCAGGAAGAAACCATATTTCATTTGTTATCTCAATGCAGCTACTCTCATGAGTTATTGCAGAGATTTCTGCAGAGAAGTAAGCTTACTTGTAAAGTCACTACACAAGAGGATGTTAATAAATGATTTCAATTTCAAAGCATTGATAACAGCCAAGAAGAAGATAAACTATTTATGCTAGGGAAGCTTGGACATCATTTCAATGATAAACTGCACTAGCAAGAGAGATAGAATATGCCAAAATTGCAAGAGTTCTCTACGTCTTTGCCAAGGGCTGACATTTATCTTAAAAGACATTTGACACTTAGCCACAAGTGGACCCCAAGACCAACAAATAGCATAAGCACACACTCTCACCTCAGAAGTTAAATTTCTCAACCACATTATCAGGAACCGAAAATGTGAAAACTATCATCAAATTTGTCATTTATATTGGATATTACACACCCAAATGTGATGTCTTTCCCAGCTATCTGAAGAACTCGCAATACTCAACCTAGCAAAGAAAGAAATGACTTAAGTTCAACCACCTTAGGAGATTTTCTGTGGCATCTATATGTGATAAGTACGACCCGAGACAGACCAGCTCAATACTCAATTAAATGAGAGGCCCAAATGTCAACAGAAAAAGCCACAGAGCCAATCGAGAAATAACATTTAAATGCATAAACTAAATGACACAATCTAAACAGCCAAATATTAAAGGACTATAATGAGCCGCTTAGAAGCCTGGTACAAAGAATGGCTGAAACGACTTTGTCACTAGTAGCCAAGTGGCCCTCTGATTGAATGGCGACGGCTGTTACACGCCACAAATAACACCTCTCACTACTGATCTGAAGCGGCATCATGCACACGCATTGATTTCTGGTGCTGAACAACCAAACGGCATCTATGACTATAAATAAAACCTCTCCAAAAAAAAAGGGAGAAGGCAAAAAGAAGGTTACTCAACCAAATGAATGCATAAAAACGAACATAGCCTTCTAAATGTACACTTATCTTCATCCCCTTTAATTTTCAACATTTACTTCCTCATCATCTTTCCAATCCTAATAGAAAGATCACTGACTAGAACGTTAGAGAATATATTGGGAAGTGGATCCCGTATACCTCTTACTTCCAATTTGTTCTATTGTGATGCACAGAATTCAGATTCATAGTGACGAAAATCGGGCCCGTTTATAGTTGGATGTTCAAGCAAAGCTATCGACTCTCTAATTCATACATCAATTCGGATTCTCAAAACGCATCAATATGAGTTTTACGGAACAAAGTCAGGGTGGAAAAATGCTTACTACAAAACTATTGGCATAAAATACATTGGATTCAAGCATGAGCATAAAAACCAACATCCACATGATAAGTATACATCAAAGAATGGCGGCATACCTCATCGTAAATTAAGAGAGACCCAGCTTCATCACAGGCAGAACGTAAAGATTGTAAAAACTCCTTTGTGGCAGTGTATATGCCTCCTTCACCTTGAATGGGTTCAACAAAAACAGCAGCAATTTTACCACTCAGAATCACTTCTCTGGCAGCTTGTGCATTACCGTATTCTAGAAAAGTAACTCCAGGCATAACAGGTTCAAAAGGCGATCTGTAGTGCTCTTTACTTGTCAAAGCAAGAGCACCCATTGTCCTCCCATGGAAGCAATTACTAAAAGCAACAAACTCGATTGGTGGACATTCTGAATTGGAACGTAAAAATCTTTGAAATTTTCTGGCAAATTTTATAGCAGCTTCATTTGCCTCAGTACCAGAATTTGTAAAAAAGACACGATCAGCAAAAGAAGCATCAATTAGACGTTTTGCAAGTTTCACCTGCACTTAAAGCACATTTCAGTGGAATGAAGAAAGTAGAAGTCATCTACTGACAGAAGAACAAAACAGAAGGAATAAACAGTAAATGAGTATGATTCCCTGATTTCTTTTGCAACAAACTGATAAGGAAGAAAGAGTCCCATCTCTTGAATGTTTTCTTGTGTTGAATAGTTTTTTTTTAAAAAAAAAAAAATTAAGAGTAGCATATTTAAGTAAATAAGTGGGTACAAAAGGCAAGGGAAGGGGCAGGAAAAATTCTACAACAAAGACACGTAGAGAGCTAAAAAGGCTGGACTCAAACAATAAATTAAAAAAATGAAAGAAACATAAATTGTTTCACAGCAGCAAAAGAAAATAAATTTAGAGAAAGAACACAGAGACAAAATAGTTTTAAGACATGAACTCACCGTTAAAAACAAATAGAATAAATAACCCTATTAGTCTTCCCATGTTTGCAGCAACTAATATCATTAGGTAAAATTCAACATGAAATAATACACTACTATACGTCAATGCCATTTGTCACCGTGCCACCTATAGCACCCAAATTTTACATAAAAAACTATATGGATTGTCTGTCGTTTAATTTCAATGCTCCTTTTCTAATGACTTTTTGTCCTTCTATTATGTTTCTCATTATTTGTTCATGAAAAATAAAAAATCAGTTACATCTTCGAGGACTTTTCAATTTGTAACTTCTATTATTCAAAACGAAAAATCATAAAATGGAGCAAAAGCAGTCAATATGAGAACTTCAGATGTTGCAAATGCATCCATTGGCCAAACTAAAAGTCTATAACTAATTTCATGCTGCCATAATTGAGGTCACTCTTGCAGAATTAAGAAGTGAAAACCAAAAATTAAAAAGAAGGGGCAAATTTTACCTGTGGAATTGAGTAGAAAACATTGCTAACATGGGTCAGAGTGTTAGCCTGTAGAGTAACTGCCCTTATCCAATCCTGATCGCCATGCCCCAGTGCATTGACTGCAATCCCTGAAGTCATATCCAAATACTCTCGCCCTTCAATATCATACAATTTACAACCTTTGCCATGCAAGAGCACTACTGGCGTTCTAGCATATGTCCCCACTAAAACCCTTGCCTCTGCATCAATCAGCCCCTTAGCCTTCTCCCCAAATTCAACACCCTTCTTCAATTTTGTTGTTTGAACATTAATGTCAAGGGAAGCCGTGGCTCTCATGCCACCGGCCACATCCAGTGGATTCACACGTTTTGGGAGATTGAATTTGCGGCTTATGTCACTTGCCAGCAAACGAGAGTTGTTAAACAAGCTGCTGATGGAACTCATAGGTGGCCGAGATAACTCACTGGGCCTATATTGGAGGGTGGTATAAAGAGGAACTAGTTAACAAATACAGGCACTTATTTAAGTATCAATAGACATAAAGGTAAGGCAAACCCATGAAGGCATGCCTATTTGGTAATACTTTATCTCAATGTTTATCATGTAATATTGATTTACCACTTAATTTAGATTTATTTGCATTGTCTGCATGATTCACGCTAAAAAGATACATGTTTAGTAGTCAATTATCACTCTATCCTCCAACACGTGCAAAAAGGGCAGTGGTTATACATGAACAAGAAACACCCTTGAATCTCAGTATTCACATTGTTATACCCTAAAAAAATAGAAGTGTCCAAATTTGTTGTATCACAAAACCATGCTAAGCCCTTCCAAAATGAAAAAGAAATTCACGTAAGACTAGATCAAACTCATCTTGTGCAATGCTTTGAGTGGGATTTTCATTGGGGGAGGGTGTTGGGGAGATGTACAGTTGTTATTATGCCATGGAACTTTTTGACATCAAAAACAAAGGAAAGGTCAACCACTATAAACAGAACACTTGACTAATTAAACACTCATGATGAATTACAAGAAATTGTGGGGAAAAAACCTGAAAAAACCACGCAATTGACTGATGAAAACAGAACACTTGCTGCAATGAATCTGTAACAGAGGATATGGCAAGGAGAAGAAATCCGACGAGTAGCGTACCTGAAGCTGCTTTTGTTCGCTAGAACTTCCAGTGGAGCAATCAAACAAATGGGAAAGATGATCCAGTGCAGATTTAAATCTGTATACCGAATTTATTTATTTATTTTTCAAATATTAACAGGAAAAAATATTCTGTGAAGTAAAAAATATATTTATTTATTTTTTTCAAAATCAGCACCCATATTCGAAAAAAATATTAACGGGAAAAAATAAATAGACAATATTTATTTTTTTTTTCAAATTTTGTGAAGCAAAAAATATATATATATTAACGGGAAAAATACCATTACCTGCTCTTCGACCTCGGTTAATGCCGAAAAATGTAGAGATATACCAAGGGATTCTTGCTGAGCAGCGGCGACGGTTCTCCGATGCCTGCCGTTCGGAAGACTGAGATATGCAGAGGGAGCCGACGGCCAGTGACTGGGAGGATAGGGGATTAGGGTTTGAGAACTGAGACAGGGACGAGAGGGCTTGAGAAAGAGAGAGAGAGAGAGAGAGAGCAAGGTTGTTGATGAGCAGCGGCAACGGTTCTCCGGTCCCCTGCCGTCCGGATGACAGAGATTTGCAGAGAGATGCGACGGCGAGAGGCGACGGCGACGATTAGGGTTTTGAGAACTGAGAGGCAGACGAGAGGGTTTGAGAAAGGAGGGAGGGGAGAGGAGATTTGGGGTTTTTTTTCAAATTTTGCAAATGACAATCTCAGCCGTCCACGTGTCTCAAAATTAACGGCCCATATTTTTGTTTTTCTGATTTGAAGTTAAATTTCGACGGTCCGTGTATTTCAAATCCGATTATCCGAATTTTAACATAATCGGGATCATCGGACCATTACATTTAAACGAATGGCCAATATTTTGAACAAATTTTAAATCTGCACCGTCGATTAACGGACAATCCAGATCCGTCTAACCAATATTTTAAAAAATTAAAAAAACAACGAAAATTTCGGCCGTCGGTTTCATCCGACGGCTCAGAATGGGTTAAAACTCTGAGTTTCCGGAAAGTGGGACCCGGATTTTGGAAGGATTGACTAGGGAACGTCGGATGGGATTTGATCGGACGTCCAGGAATGATGGGAGTCGGCACTTGAATTGACGAGATTACCCTCTCGATTTGGACTTATCTGCCAATTTGTTGCCTGGATTTTTCCAAACCCGGAGCGTGGAACGGGATTACAAGTCGGAAATTAAATATTATGCGAAACGTCGCTAAAATATAATAAATTNTCTTGTCCCTACCCCTCTAGTCTAACTTCTTGTCCCTACCCCTCTATTCTTCTTCTCTCTACTTTCACCCCCCTCCCTACATCAACCGGACACTTGGTAGGAGAGATAAATCATGGGAGGACTTAAGGGGCAGTGCCCACTAAGTCTCTTTTCCACCTTTTCTCTCCTACTCTTCTTTGGCCTCTTCCTTTTAGAACTTTCCTAACTCCTCCGGGGCTTCTCCCCTTTTCCTTTTTTTTCTCCCGTTTTCCCCCTCTTCCGTTGAGTAGAGGATATTTATAAAGGTGGAGACGGTTATGTTTCCTTATAATCGTCGGTCATAGCCACTCATAATATTTGTCGGTCACACCCATTAGAGATTATTCCGTAGTTCTTCGAAGCATATTCTCTCCTCCACCCTAGGCTAGTTCTGCTCATACATGGATTCTGAAGAAGAGAACGACTTTCTATGAGCGTTAGGAGAGTCGAAGCGGATAGTTCGGGGCACAAACTGAGGTTTCTGGACGTAGCCTCGAGGATAAATTGGCACAAGTGTTTCATTGTCTCCTCCGTGAGAAACTCTACCGAGGTGGAGGTGAGGGCTAGACATTCAAGAGATTGGTATCTCCGTAGGCAGAGAAGAAATGCCTGCAAATGTGTAATTGCTGCAGTTAATCAGCTTGAGCATCTTCAACAGAAGGTCTGCTCGTACGATGGTATCCAGAAGTTCGTCCAAGATCTTCATGGTGCCGAAAACAAGAGTGGATAAAGCCCTGGAACAGACGATGCAGCATGTCATGCCCGCTGAATTGATTTGCTTTCCGGATAACACCAGAGAATTCAAGCTCTTACTGTTGCAGAGAACAGAGGATATCCCATTACTAGTCACGCCCGAGCTATAGCCCACTTGAATTTCAATGAGGTTTGGGCACTTTGATGACAGAAATGAGGGATGCATCCAAAATACAGTAATTTCCCAAAAGATTTATCTTGCGCAAGCTTCCAAGTATTGAGGATAACGCGTCAACTCCTCTATCTGTCACAGCATACCATGATCCGCTGATATCAAGCTCTTCGGGCAAAGGGAAGGAATCTGCTATAATAACCAGATTGGCGTCCCTCACGGAGGAATATGTGCAGTTAAGAATCTTCAAACTTGTACCGGCCAACTCCTTCAGAGATGTGGTGAGCAGAGAACCCTATTACAGGAAACGTTCAGCTGTTCCAAGTTAAAACCAGACTACGCAATTTCAAGAATGGCATGGTCAAGGTCTTCCCGGAAATCTGAGAGATCGATTTGTTTGAGACATGGAAATCTTCGGTGGTATCTGGGAAGGACTTGGATTGAAGGGTCGAAAACCTTTATGGATGTTTGGAGATGATTATTGTGGGACAGAAATTGCTTACAAACTAAAGAGATGGATTCCCAGTGAACACGGTGATCGAGTAGACTGAAAATCATAGCCCAGCATTCTTCTGGCAGCTCTCTTGATGCTTCTGCTATTTTCCAGTGGCTCAAGAAGAGTTCAACATTGGCAGCTTAAAATAGCGGTGGGGTTGAACCAAGATATAGAATGTCCTACGGCAGACCAGCCGACTCACATTTGTTGATTACTAAATTCGGCGTAACTAATAATTTTTTTTCATTTGGCCAATAAATAACAGGAATCACAAAGTAAGCCAGAGGAGCCAGAAGATTTACTCTTGGACAACCAAGAGTTCAAGGCAAATGTGGATCCTTTTTATTTAATGGGGCGCCCAAAGCTCCAGGGTTTCTTTTTACCGGGCTAAGGCAGCTGTATGCTTGTCAACATTTTTTAGCTGGGTTCATAAAATAACACACCCAATATTACAGCAAAGCCTCCCTGGGAACAGATACTTTAAAGTACGGTTGCCACACACATACTGAATATTCGACAAACATATCATCGCATCCCCCACCGAAACTGACATTGTCCTAGCTTATAATTAAACTCTCATCCAAACAGGGTAAGCATTTGAGGAGAATTTCAGTCCCCTGCTCCAATTCTATTTCTGATATGATCAACGGTGGAACCAACCTGACAATATTACCTTTCCCTGAAGTTAAAATCAGCAGCCCAGAGTTCCGGCACGCATCCACAAGAGGCGCTGCTGGAACATCCAGCTCTATGCCGAGTATCAGCCCCCGACCTCGCACCTCTTTAACATGCCGGTTCCCTCCTAACTTCTGTTGGAGTATTTCTTTGAAATATTTACCCTTCTCTGACACGCTGGCTAGAAAGTGTGGATCTGAAATTTTGTCCAAAACTGCTGCCGCAGCACTGCATACAAGTGGTCCTCCCGCGAAGGTGCTTCCATGATCTCCGGGATTTATGGCTGCCGCAACTCTTTCTGTGACTAGCACAGCTCCAATAGGCAGACCTCCAGCGAGGGGTTTTGCAAGTGTCATCATATCTGGGTAAATCCCATAGGCTTCGTGCGCCCAGAGGTATCCAGTTCTTCCCAAGCCACATTGAACCTAGGGATTCAAAGAAAAAAAGCACACCCAGTTAGGTCAATAAATCACATCTGAATCTATTTGCAGGAGTTTCTTCAAGGTCAAGCAAGCAATACCAACGTGCAGAGGTCTCATATTGAGCCCAGAAAAAGAGATGGTTGCTTGGCATAGTGGGCTCAGAATTAAATTTACTTGTTGGAGATTTTTAAGGTCAAGCACCACCCCATGTGAGCACAACAACCTGTCGCTTGGCATAATGTTTGCAAGCCTAGAGTTCAAGACAGGTTGGGAAGGATAAAATATGGAGTGGTCGATTCTGCCTGCTGCTTCTAAGCAAGTTTAAAGTAGCAAATGCAGAAGAAAATCTGGCTTCAAGACGGAGATTTTTGGGCCACTGGAAGAAAAGCATCTGATTCTTCTTAGCTTTGAAATAGGTTAGTTGATGATAGAGATAAATTCATATTGGTCTTCCATATCAGAACTGCTGGTATTCGATGGTGTGTTCACTACTGCATCAGATTATAGCTTTGTTGGTTCACATGATGGAAAGATGATATGATACAAGCATTGGTGGGAGTATGACGTTCCCTTATATGTTTGCAATAGACCGAGATGAACAAGATGCTTGGAGATTTTTGCCAGTCAATGCGTGGATTGTATATGTTTGCAGGATCGTTAAAGCTGATGAAATGGGCCATGATGTGATTCTAATGGCTGAGGATTTAAGGCTGAGTAGATTTTCCGGTCAACCAGTTGACCATCCAAGTTACCGATCAACTGGTTGACCGGAAAGATGAACGGCTGAAGGTGCAAATATGCCGGTCAAAACGTTGACCGGCAAGGACGCATATGGGACGGTGTTCTAAATGGCCAAGGTGCTTAACGGGTGAAATGCAAATCGGCTGAAGTGCCACATGGGTGCCTTGGGTGAAATTTTTCTGATCAACGAGTTGACTGGTCTTAGTACAAAAGGTGAAGTTTTTTCGATCAACAGGTTGACTGGCCTTGGTGCAAAAGGCCGGTCAATGTGTTGACCGGCCAACGACAATGAGGAGCGCGTTTACAGTCGGAGGAGTGCGGTGCCCAGCTATCCAGTTGTATAACGGCAGTTGGGTTGGGATGATTGAAGGCAACAAATTACCCAAAAAAAAAAAAGAGAGAGAGAGATAGATGGCAACGGGCTAGTTGGGATAACGGATAGCTTGTTTTATTTGTGTAATGTTACTTCGGTTGTTAACATGTTCTATGATGCTTGATGAATGCCCTAGGGTCTGTGTTCTCACTCCAAGTCAGCAAAACACTTGAAGATAGAATATAATTTTTTGTAATTTTTTTTATTTAATACAAATTCTTATTTACCAAAAATTAAAAAAAAGGCGTTCCCTTATACAGTAAAACTAACGTAATATTTTCAGGACTAGTTTCATAGGATGGCTGTAGTATCAGAATTAACTAAATACGCTACATTGATCAGGGGAGCAAAATTCAGGAAGAAACCATATTTGATTTGTTATCTCAATGCAGCTACTCTCATGAGTTATTGCAGAGATTTCTGCAGAGAAGTAAGATTACTTGTAAAGTCACACACTATACAAGGGGATGTTAATAAATGATTTCAATTTCAAAGGATTGATAACAGCCAAGAAGAAGATCAACTAGTTATGCTGGGGAAGCTTGGACATCATTTCAATGATAAACTGCACTGGCAAGAGTGATAGAATATGTCTAAATTGCAAAAGTTCTCTACGACTTTGCGAAGAGCTGACATTTATCTTAAAAGACATTTGACACTTCGCCACACGTGGACCCAAGACCAACAAATAGCATAGCGCACACACTCTCACCTCAGAAGTTAAATTTCTCAACCACCTTATCAGGAACCGGAAATGTGAAAACTAGCATCAAATTTGTCATTTATCTTGGATATTACATGCCCAAATGTGATGTCTTTCCCAGCTATCTAAAGAACACGCAATACTCATCCTAGGAAAGAAAGAAATGACTTAAGTTCAACCACATTAGGAGATTTTATGTGGCATCTATATGTGATGAGTACGACCCGAGACAAACCAACCCAATATTCAATTAAATAAGAGATCCAAATGCCAACAGAAAAAGCTACAGAGCCAATTGAGAAATAACGTTCAAATGTATGAACTAAATGACACAATTTGAACAATCAGATAATAAAGGACTATAATAAGCCGCTTAAAGGCATAGTACAGGGAACGGCCGAAACGATTTTGTAACTAGTAGCTAGATGGCTCTCTGATTGAATGGGGATGGCTGTTATACACCGTAAGTAATGACTCTCACTACTAATCCAAAACAACATCATGCGTACACATTGATTTCAAGTGCCGATCAACCAAACGGTATCTTTGGCTATAAATAAAACTTCTCCAAAAAAGGGAGAAAGGAAAAAAAAGGCTATTCAATCAAATGAGTGCACAAAAAGGAGCATAGCTCTCTAAATGTACACTCATCCTCATCCTCTTTGATTTTCAACATTTATTTCCCCATCACTTTTCCAATCTTAATAGAAAGATCGCTGATTTGAACGTTGGAGGATATACCAGGAAGTGAATCTCGTTTACCTTTTATATCAAATATATTCTATTGTGGTACACAAAATTCAGATTCATAATATGAAAACCGGACCCATTTATAGTCGGACGTTCAAACAAAACTATCGACTCCCTAATTTGTACGTCAATTCGAATTCTCAAAGCACATTAATATGAGTTTTACGGAAGAAAGTCAGGGTGTAAAAAATGCTTACTACAGAACTATTGGCACGAAATACAGTGGATTCAAGCATAAGCATAAAAACCAACATCCACATGATAAGTATACATCAAAGAACGGCTGCAAACCTCATCATAAATTAAGAGGGACCCAGCTTCATCACAGGCAGAACGTAAAGATTGTAAAAACTCCTTTGTGGCAGTGTATATGCCTCCTTCACCTTGAATGGGTTCAACAAAAACAGCAGCAATTTTACCACTCAGAATCACTTCTCTGGCAGCTTGTGCATTACCGTATTCTAGAAAAGTAACTCCAGGCATAACAGGTTCAAAAGGCGATCTGTAGTGCTCTTTACTTGTCAAAGCAAGAGCACCCATTGTCCTCCCATGGAAGCAATTACTAAAAGCAACAAACTCGATCGGTGGACATTCCGAATTGGAACGTAAAAATCTTTGAAATTTTCTTGCAAATTTTATAGCAGCTTCATTTGCCTCAGTACCAGAATTTGTAAAAAAGACGCGATCAGCAAAAGAAGCATCAATTAGACGTTTTGCAAGTTCCACCTGCACTTCAAGCACATTTCAGTGGAATGAAGAAAGTAGAAGTCATCTACCTGACAGAAGAACAAAACAGAAGGAATAAACAGTAAATGAGTATGATTCTCTGATTTCTTTTGCAACAAACTGATAAGGAAGAAAGAGTCCCATCTCTTGAATGTTTTCTAGTGTTGAATAGTGTTTTTTTTTAAAAAAATTTAAAAGTAGCACATTTAGGTAAATAAGTGGGTACGAAAGGCAAGGGAAGGGGCAGGAAAAATTCTACAACAAAGACATGTAGAGAGTTAAAAAGGCTGGACTCAAGCAATAAATTAAAAAAATGAAAGAAACATAAATTGTTTCATAACAGCAAGAGAAAATAAATTTAGAGAAAGAACACAGCGACAAAATAGTTTTAAGACATGAACTCACCATTAAAAACAAATAGAATAAATAACCATATTAGTGTTTCCATGTTCGCAGCAATTAATATCATTAGGTAAAATTGAGCATGAAATCATAGACTACTATACGTCAATGCCATTTGTCACCATACCACCTATAGCACCCAAATTTTACATAAAGAACTATATGGATTGTCTGTTGTTTAATTTCAATGCTCCTTTTCTAATTAATTTTTGTCCACTATTATGTTTCTCATTATTTGTTCATGAAAAAAAAAAAAACCAGTTACATCTTCGGGGATTTTTCAATTTGTAACTTTTATTATTCAAAACAAAAAATCATAAAACGGAGCAAAAGCAATCAATATGAGAACTTCAGATGTTGCATATGCATCCATCGGCCAAACTAAAAGTCTAAAACCAATTTCATGCTGCCATAATTGAGCTCACTCTTGCAGAATTAAGAAATGAAAAACAAAAATTAAAAATAAGGGGCAAATTTCACCTGTGGAATTGAGTAGAAAACATTGCTAACATGGGTCAGAGTGTTAGCCTGTAGAGTAACTGCCCTTATCCAATCCTGATCGCCATGCCCCAATGCATTGACTGCAATCCCTGAAGCCATGTCCAAATATTCTCGCCCTTCAACATCATATAATTTACAACCTTTGCCATGCAAGAGCACTACTGGCGTTCTAGCATATGTCCCCACTAAAACCCTTGCCTCTGCATCAATCAGCTCCTTAGCCTTCTCCCCAAATTCTACACCCTTCTTCAATTTTGGTGTTTGAACATTAATGTCAAGGGAAGCCGTGGCTCTCATGCCACCGGCCACATCCAGTGGATTCACACTTTTTGGGAGATTGAATTTGCGGCTTATGTCACTTGCCAGCAAATGAGAGTTGTTAAACAAGCTGCTGATGGAACTCATAGGTGGCCGAGATAACTCACAGGGCCTATATTGGAGGGCGGTATAAAGAGGAACTAGTTAACAAATACAGGCACTCATTAAAGTATCAATAGACATAAAGGTAAGGCAAACCCATGAAGGCATGCCTATTTGGTAACAAAAAGATACATGTTTAGTAGTCAATTATCACTCTATCCTCCAACACATGCAAAAAGGGCGGTGGTTATACATGAACAAGAAACACCATTGAATCTCATTGCTCACATTATTGTACCCTAAAAAGTTAGAAGTGTCCAATTTGTTGTATCACAAAACCATGCTAAGCCCTTCCAAAATGAAAAAGAAATTCACGTAACACTAGATCAAATTCATCTTGTGCAATGCTTTGAGTGGGATTTTCATTGGGGGAGGGAGTTGGGGAGATGTACAGTTGTTGTTATGCCATGGAACTTTTTGACATCAAAAACAAAGGAAAGTAGGTCAACCAATATAAAACATACCAAGCCTCAAGAGAACCAACAGTAAACTAGAGATAAAGGTATTAAGATATCCTCCCCTCCTCCCGCCCCAATCTCTCATGCATTTTCTTCTACGACAATTGGCACTCTTGATTTTTGGGTGATGTTTTTTTTTTCAAATTAACCAAGCCAATAGCTATTGATTTGAAGGGGAGAACTGAAGCAAGTCCTTAGGCTATCGTTGGTTAAATCTTGGAATCCTACTAAAAGGACTAACAGAATTAGATATACATATGAAGAAAAGGTGGCTTGTGCAGGAGGTTCCAGAATTGCAAGATATGGGGAAGAACCACTATTTTCTTTAAACAAAATAACCCACTGAAAGTGTAGAAACATCATTTCTCTGTTTAAAGTTTTGAAATTTAACCCAAATGTATTTTTGGGAAGAAATTGTATAGACAAAAATCATGGAACCTCCTTTTTGAATTTCAACTCGTCTTAGATTCCTCAATAGCAAAATCAGAAAATGGTGAATTGACAAAGATGGGATCCAGGAAGGACTTTCAAATTGGATGCTATACCGTCAATATGTTAACGACGGTTTGAACCTTTCGAAGATATGTGCACTGTGCAGTACGTGACGTAGTATTGATCACTTTAACTCGGCCAAAAATATTAAAGAAAAAGGGACGATAAAATGAGCAAATTTAGCGGGAAAGATTTCTCACCGCATTACCTGGAAGAAATAAATAATATTTGGAGCAAGCCGGTGGATTGGAGAGGGGAGGAGACAAAATTGCCTGAAAATCACAAATGTTCGAACAGCAGAGATTTATGGCAAGAGAGAAGCGTTAAGGGAGGAAGAAACCTCAAACAATAAGGTAATAGCTTTAGGCACTGAGCATGTGGCTGTGTATAGGAGACGTGGGGGAGCAGTTAATGCAGTGGTCCAACGGAGCTTCTCTGATTGTCGTCTGAATCGTAGAGATAACCCAGAAGTAGGTGAGATCGGGCACTCTAGCTATTGTCAGGAACCCTGCCAACTTCTTCGCACCTTTCCCCTCTAGTTCACAATTTGCTTAATACGGAGCCGGAAAAAGTCTAGACTGTGCTATTCGTAGTATTTAATTATAGCAAATTTTGCAATATCTTATTTTATATATAGGG
>JAODPA010092808.1:0-23164 GCA_025585075.1 Nepenthes mirabilis | reverse complement strand
ACCTGAACGGAGCACGAAGGTGCCATTGTATAAAGAAATGAAGTTTCGGTCAACGGGGAGTTGACCGGATGGACGGTCAATGGGCTGTTGACCGGTTCGGCGGAGAAGTAAGCCGGTTTCACTAAGAGATTTTAAAAGAGAAAATTTCAGACGGTCAATGGAGATATTGACCGTCCTTGTGGAGAACGCGGACGGCCCACTGTGCGCCGCCCGCCAGGCAATCCAAAACTATGTCAGCTCAGCAAACCTTCTGGAGATACATGATCTCAGAACGGTTTGACAGAAGCCGTATTTTTGACAGGAGAATATTCATATTGTTGGAAAGAATTGTTACTGTCCTTTTATGTATCGAATACTGCTCCATATAGGGTTGTTGATTGATTGGGTGAAAATACACCAGTGTGTGAGAAAGAGAGAAAAACGGTGAATGAGTGTTCTTCGATTTCTCTTCTGTTCTCTACTATCGTCCCCAAATATCATATAGTGAAATACGTTTCAGTGGACGGATTGTCCCGTGGTTTTTTCCTTAATTGAGAAGGGTTTTCCACGTAAAATTTCGTGTATTCATTGTTCTTCTTTATTCGTTTTTCTTACTATCCTGTCTATTCTGAAAAGTAGTCCGCTCTCTTTCCCAACACTTCGAAACAAGAGATGCAAGCCAGAACACCTTCCTTCCCATTCTAAAGTTTTTTACGATGTTTGTCCATCCCAGAGTTCCACAGCAATGGCAAACCAATCAACAAAATCAATTTTCAAATCCAGAAGATTCTTAAAGAACAGGGTTAGAGGAACCCAATTACATATTAACCTTTATTGTGCATACAATCTGCATTCAGAATACTATATGATCAATAGATCAGAAGACTTCAGGTAGAGGCTTACCGTAGATTGCACCCAAAACCACCAGAAAATTCTCAGGCTGAGAAAAAGGAGCTTCATGTGATCCTCCTGTAAGGTGGCAAAAGACACAATCAGCCTGCATTTAGCCGGCAACCTGGAAAAGGAGATGCCAGTCTTATAGCATAAAAACATCTGTTTCATAGTGAAGAAAAATCTTGACATATATATTCTTTTTAATTCTGAAAAACTGGAACACTGAGAGAGCAGAGGGGAATTTTATTTCGCAATACATGTGCAGAACTATGTAAATGTGTGAAAAACTAGGTAAATATATATTCTAATAAGTAAAAGTGTTGATGCATATACATGCACATTGAGAACCATGTTAATGCATATAACAAGTGATTGCAAATAAATGTTGGATTGAGAACCATGGGTAGCAACAAATTTCTACCCCAGTGAATTGAATCATAGCATGTCAATGTGTTTAAATCATATGCATATTGGTTGGGTTGAGAAGCTCTCATCTCTAAGCAGAAAATCTATGGGGACACAGCAGTGTATCTATCCTAAATACCTAACTGTAGTCAAAGCAATCTAATTCATCAAACAAACACCATATTGAAGGTGAGATACGTAGGTCAACAGGTAACCTCATCTCTAGCATGAGTTACCCTACAAACATAATCAATATGCTATAGCAACTAAGGGGAATCATGTTTTGCTAGTATTACAAAGGAAAAAAAGGTACAGAGATGCACGTGAAATAAAAAATAAAAAATAAAAAAAAAGAGATGACACCAACCTAAAGGGTAGGGCATATATTTTTTTCAACCATCAACATCTCCATGTATGAAAGCCTCTGTAAGTACTAAAAAGGCAGCAGAGTGCCCGCCTCGCTTATTGTGGGATCTATGAAGAATCAAATGTACATAACCTAACTCTTACATTGCAGATAGACTGTTCCCATGGTTTGAACTTGTAACTTTTAGGTTGGAATGAAGTAACCTCTAGAGATGCTATTTTGCCCAAAAAGAAAAATATGTACTTGTAAAAAGAATACCTGAAAAAAAAAAAAAAAAAAAAAAAGATATAGAAGCACAGCATCAAATAGAACCTTGCGTTTGAGAAGCAGATTTCAGTGCTGTAGAAATAATTAACTCCCATCACAGATCAATTTCTTGGCGAGAAGCTTCCCAAAGTTGAGACTCAATCCCTAGTTTCCTAAGCTCCATCAGTCCTTGTTCCACTGATTAAGAATACCCACCATATGGGGGAAAATAAAAATGAGCACATAGTTACTTTCAGTACATGACAGGAAGCGTTAAGGACACATTTCAATGAGTGACCTTCTTACATGGTATACATGAATGAAAAGAATGCCCATAGTCTATCTAGTTATGGGGTTACACTCAATAGTCAATCAATTCATTTTTAAAGTGAATACAGGTTAGATGTTCTTTGAAGAACAACCCTTCTCCTTAAGAAAGGTAAAATGTTATAAACCAAACCAAACAAAGCATTTTCCCACCAAATAGAGTCAGCAACATGGATTCTTTGACTTCATACTTGAAAAGCATATTTCTACCTTAAGATGCCAGTTTTCAAGAAATATCAAGCGCATGCTTAGTCAATGCACTTTTCTGATCTGATCTGGCTACGTAGCCAACTTATATTACACAACAGAATATCTGCCACAAAACCTTTGGCAGTCCGGTCTATTGTGAAGATACTGTTCCTTCAAACTGCAAAACCTTGAATGCATAACAAGGGGTTGATGCCAAAAGGAAAAGCCAACTGCACAATCATTCTCATGGAAGAGTCACGCTTGATTTCTTTTGTCCTTTTTCTCTTTTCTGAGACATAAGTAGTCAATTTTCCTTCATTCACATCATCAACCACAAGGGGATCAGAAACTTCAGGCTTGATATCTAAAGCTCAGTAATTCTTTTACAGTTTCTGGACTCCCGAATCTTTCTTTCCCCATACATAGATAGGATTTTTGAACGTTCTTTCAGTCTGCATCTAAACATCAACTCATATCATCGCACAACTAGCATTCACATGACTTCAGATTCCTGTATACTTAGCTCTTTTTTGAACCATAGAAAAATGGAGAAAAAATGGCCAAAATGTGAACAAATCTACCTCTCAGACAAAGTATTCCATCATTTTCAAACTTTAAAAATATATACATATATTTTAACTTGGTTCTTAAATGTTTAGGAGTCCAAAGGGAGTTCTCAAGACTGCTAGGAGATAACATGCTGCATTATATACACATAAAGCAAAAGATAAGGCTTGTATTGCTTATATATATGTATACGTATACGTACATACATATGTGTATGTATGTATTACATTGTTGGATAAAAAATGCAACATTTTGAAAACTACCACGCGTGAAAATTGATGGAAACTTCATTTTATCAAGCCAGTAGTAGTTTTGAAGGATATTCTTCTTTTAACTAGTTCTGGTGGAAATATATTAATGTCAGTTAAGAAAACAAAGATTACCAGCAACTGCATCATGCAAAGTTGGTGACTGTGCCCTACGGCTAATCCAAAATTGAAGCCTCTCTTTAGCAATGTCCTTCTCTATACCATTTGCCAGAGCTCTTCTCCAAAAATATGTTAGCCATGCCTGTGCAAGCAATATCAGTTAATCAGGGAAAAAGAGAAGGAAAGAAAGTTCTGCACAAGCTTGACACTATAGATTGTCATAAATACTAGCATTTACGCTGAATTACATTGACCACTTATAGTCAAGAAACTCTAAAATGTGCCCATAACTTTCCATTAGGTTATACCCATTATTCAGACTTTGGAAATGGTGAACCAAAGGAGGAGGGATAGACAGGGATACCGAAACATGGATGGAAGTTAAAAGGAGAGATCTGATGCAGGTAAGAGGTAACTCGAAAGTTCATGGGGGAATGGCTTAGGCAGTATGACTGAAGATGACACCATATGTGTGTGTGCTCGTGTGCATGTGTTTGCTAAGTAGATAAGATTTTTTAACAAAGGTAGCTTCAGATAGTGCAGGAAGAAAAAGTAGTGTCGTCAAGCCTAAGTACTTAGAACATAAAGTAGAATAGGTTACAGTCAAAGACCCTCCGTGTTCTCTTAATCATTAATCCATTGTCAGTGTTGGAAATTTTGAGGGAAGGGAAAATTTGGAGGAAAAAATGACCTTACTATTTTTGAAACAGATTTTCCCCTATATTTTCCTATTTCCATAAGAATTTCCAAGAACCAAATAGAGCTTCAAGGACCTTTGCAAGTTCAATGTTTCTTTGCTGACTGATAAGCCAGTGATACAAAATGATTTCCAATAAGGTGCATCAATTAGATGAATTAGAATAAAACAACATGAACATCATATTATCGACCATGTCCCTTCCGAAAAAAAGTCAAGACAGACTAATTTCAATGGCAAATTGCAGAGGCCATAAACTAAGGTTCCACAGGATGACCTTGAACAAAGTTTTAATCAACAAAGAGCTAACCTCACAATATCAAAACAGTAGGAACGCAAAAGTTTGATACAACTTAATATTTTTTCAATGTTTAATTTTGAGAACCCTCTCTTATTATGTGGTTCTATTCACTATTTGCTGATATGTGCATTCTTAATTTTTTAAGGAATGTCCTACATAACATTAATTATTAGTGTACATTACACATTGAAAAAAAGTAATTGCTTCTATTTAGTTCTCCTTTTTTCATATAGAACCTTGTCCTATAATTAATTATATAAATTATGATAATGTACTCTGTAGGCAACCATATTTGGTGATAAAGAAATTAGAAAAATGATGAGCAGTGACTAATACATTTCAACTCAATTTAGTAGGAGACTGCCCAATCTGTGCACAAGAATGCTCAGAACAAAAGAGATGAGAAACCAGAAAATCATAAGACAACAGAAGGGAAACAAGTCTTCTAAGAAAAACAATATGGAAATCCATGATCTGATTTTATCCTTTTCATTTTCACTTTTCTAGCGATCACAAAATTTCAAAGAACTGGTAATAAAAAATTTTGATAACAACGCAACTGCATAATTATAATAAAATTCTCTATTATAGTCCAGCAGTGCATTCTCATGCTCAGTAAAATATATATATTGATCTTCAGCATCATAGCTAAATTGGATCACAACCAATCTAAATTCTAAACTATGAAAAATGAGACTAAATATGTTCGGAATTCAAAGCTAAAAGTTGGTGGAGAAAATGAGATGCATAAAGTTCAGATTTTAAAATTTGGATGGTTCTTGTGTTCAGAACAATTATAAACTTCATTTTGAAGACAAACATATCATACAATAAAAAACAAAAAAGACATTTTCCAGTCATTAGTATAGTTGTAGTTAAAACACTGGAAAACAAATAAGCAAAAAACCATAACAGGTACCGGAGGACTATAGACCTAGGTGGTCTAATGCCATGATAAAATGCACTGTTGCAAGCATGAATTTACCTACCATAAAAGTTTCCGTTTTTTAAGAAGTTATTCACTACTCATTTTCTCTTTTTTTTTTTTTTTGGGGGGGGGGGGGGAGGGTTGGGCGGTACCTCCTTGAAAAGAACATCTTCAGATTCCTCTGGACTTAATTCTGCCAACATTAACGGCAACAGTTGTAATAGGGAAGCAGAAGAAAAAAATATTAACTGGAACACCCAAAACATCATACTAGAACAGCAATGGTTCTAAATGCCAATAACATCATCATCCAAAGTTTGAAAAACATAAACAGGCATGGTTGAAATAGTGGTTGCATTGTTTCTTTTGATAAAAAATCACCTACTCGGATTGCAATGCAAAAAAAATAGCAGAATCACTCGAGAAACATAATTAGGCTTCCACATTGAGCACAAATCTCAGGTATAGATTCTAGAAAATAGTACAAGAACATCTTCAACATCAACAAAGTCATTAGCCTACCAAGTGATGCAATTTTATGAGTCCTCTTTTGCTATTTTGACTAATTTGTGATCTTTTGAAAGTTGGGGACCAGCGAACCCTTCCTCGCTGCCTCTACTAAGTTGATTTCCTATAACCACTAACATCAACTAAGATACTCCTTTTGACAAATGAAGTATTATGCATTGCCATTGCTTGAACCATCTTCAATGATCTTGCCAGATCATAGCATCTATTAGGGCTATTTTTAATTAATTTCACGACTATGTACAATCTTGCCAGTACTTGATGGCTCACAATCTCAATTTTGCAATAGTTACGGTAATTCTCTACAATAGAGTTTAAAGTTGTACACATTTAACCATCCTCAAGAATGTGGAAACCGTAGGGTTGGATCATCTCCTTGTAAGTTCCATGCTCTTTTGTATATATATATTCTTTAGTTGTTGTACCATGATAGATGGACGCATCTGCAAAAATTAGACAAAATGTCCGCCCTTAATACGTGCATGTGCGCCAAGGTAGTTTTGCTCTTGGAAATTGAACCCCAGTTCCTCCATTCAAACGCATGATGCAATTATAAGCATTTGTTCTATTTTCATATAGATATGAGTCATTTTTAAAAACCTTTTGAGTGTCGAACTGAGAGGAAGAAAGGGAAGAGGAGATTTTGACAATTATCGGGCTACAAATTATGTTCTAATATTTACCATCTTATGGTATATTATTCTAGTTATTATTTAGAACATTTTACTTGTGATTTTCTTCCATTTACTCTCCTATTATTCATTGTCCGATTTGCCTATGTTTTCTGGTATATTTAAAGGTGATTTTGATGGGTTTATTGTAGTCATACTCTTAAATAGTGAAGATATTTTGAACTCTAAATCTCGTGGGTTTTTCTCTCATTCTCTAAGGGGCTTTCCATATAAAATTTTGTGTATTCATTTATTATGTTATTAATATTTGAGAATGTTTTATCACCTCACATCCTTATTAATCTGAGCATAGGATTCAATAATCAACATTATATAAATTTGTTCTCGACTTTGTGAGAACAATTCGGTGGACTAATCCCAACAAGTGGTATTAGTGCATCCAGAATACTCGTGTTTATAATTTATTTGAATTGATGGGTGGCATAAAAAATGATTTGCTTGAATTATACAAACTTTGACATTTAGAGAAGTAAGATGAAAAATCTTATATTTGTGAAAGAAACATAGCTTCTGTTATTTGCTATTGAAAGGCCCAAATCTAAATAAGAAGGGGAATGAGCTTCCCAGCACAAGCATGTGGGTACATAATACAATTTGTTGATGATAATATATATAATCACATTCACAATAAAAAATATGCACAAAGCTTGTAAGACAATTTTGAAGAATTATATGCTTCGAAGACAAGCAACAACAAATTATCAGTTGATGAAATTGATGCAATTGAAATACAGAGAAGGAAGTTCTATCGCAATCATCTAAACGAGTTCCAAGGATGCCTTGATCAATTGACCAGCATTGACAAAAAATTTGATGATAAGTTGCTTGGCCTATGATTTTTGACCACTCTAGTGAATTCTTAAGAGATCCTTCGGATCTCTATTTCTAACTCCACTTCAAATAATGTTGTGATATTAAAGATTGCTCAGGGTGCCATTTAAATTGAAGAGAAGGTCTTAAGGGTTTCATCTTCACAGCCCGAAGTATTAGTTTCCGAAACCCAGAGAAGAAGTAAGGGGAAGGGCTCTAAAACATGAGATAAGAGCCAAAGTAAGTCAATATCAAGGTATCAAAACCTTAAGTGTCATAATTATGGCAAAGAATGACCATATTAAGAAGCATTGCCACATGTGAAAATGAGAAAACAAAGATGAAAATGAAGAAAAAAGGAGAAAAGAGTTGTGATGATGAGTGGACTTTGATTGCTACCTGTTAGACTATGAGTAAGTATTATAATATATGTTAGAATATGCTTTAGGATATACGGACGAATATTTCTTTATAAGGATAGTTTAATATTTTTGATATACATAAATGACCCTATATATATACAAATAGAACTAACCCTATATGGGGTTTTCTCATATCCTCTTATTTTATAACTTTAACATGATATCAGAGAGGGTTACTTTCAAAGCCCAAGCCAGTTGCCATTGGTGATCTTTTTCTTTGGTCAAAGGTGTGCCTCCCGTACAAGAATATAACCCCCAAAGCAATTTTTTGATTTGTTAACATCGAGGACACCAAACCTACCAAAAATTATTTCATAGAAAAATCCTAAATTGTGTTAAATCTTCAATTCTCTTTATTTGAATATTTTTGCTCGGTTATCTCGACTTTTCAGATCAATTCATGCTTCTCTGCAACATATGTTGAGTTTTCATCATCATTCTTAGTTATTTGTGGCTTTGGTTTTGAGAATTCCTGCAAGCATTTGGGTTCTACGAGAAGTCATAACTGCTTACATCTATTCCAGAATGACCTAAAAGTGTGATTCCCGTTCTTATAGCCACAGTGAATGCTCGCTGCTATGCTGACTAGAACCTTGGAGGGTGAGTAACTTTTTTGGTGTCTGTTTCCTATGTGATCTCTGCTTCTGGGTAGGCAGTTCCCATTGGTTGAAACAAAAGGTCTAGAAACTCAACAAATATCTTATCCACATGAATTAAATCTCGTCACATTGCAGCCAGATAATAATCTTATTATCTACAATGGTTCTAGAAACTTTGAACTAAAGGTATGTTTCTAAGTGGTTACATTTCTTAAGTCTATGCGCTTTTATCTAGATATATTTTCAACAAGTCCATTGTCAAGTATCTCTTCCAAGGATGATATTCTTGCATATGATATTGTTTGTCAGGTTGTATCTCCTTCACCTCTATCACATGTGCCTTCTTGCTTTCCTATTACTCAAACATATGTTTGTAATCCTCATCAAGTGTATGGTTTTTCTCCAAGCGTAGACCTTGAGCCAACCACTATCAATTTAGACCTTGAGCAGTTATTCCAACTATAGATAATACTGTTCTTGATTAGAGAATCGATTCAAACCTTCCGATTGCATAGCGAAAAGGGTTATCACACTTGTATTCAGTATTTATTACCTATTACATTACCTTATGCTTGTGTTTCATCTTCGTAATAGGCTTTTGTATCCGTATTAGACTCTATTAGTGTATATGGATTTGTATCTAAGGCTATTTCTTATCTTGGTTATTGGATAATTATAAGGGAAGAGGTGGTTGCACTTGAGTATAATCACACATGGGAGCTAGCCTCTTTGCCTCCAAGGAAGATACTCATTTAGTGTAATTGGTTTCACACAGTGAAAGTCCATCTAAATAGTTCTTTAGCTCAACCAAAAGCCCATCTATTGGCTACAAAAGTATGCTTAGATATAATGTGGACTACCTTGAAACTTTTTTCCCGTCGCAAAGTTAATTTCTGTTAAACTTCTCATTTTTTTGGCCTCTACTCATCACTGGCATTTACATCAATTAGACGTCAAGAATGCTTTCTCACATGATGATATTTAGGATGAGGCTTATTTGGAGCAACATCTAAGGTTTATTACTTAGGGGGAGTATCAATCTATTTGTCAGCAAAAGAAGTTTTTATATAGTTTGAAACAATCCCCGCAAGTATGATTTGGCAGAATTAGTGAAGCTTTATTTAAATTTGGGCTCTCTCAGTTGGCAGTGATTACTAAATGTTTTATCGTCATTCCAATACTTGGTGTATTCTTCTCGTTATATACATGGATAATATTATGATTACTAACAGTGATAATATTGACATTATATCACTAAAATTATTCTTTTAAAATCAATTTGCAACCAAAGATTTCGAAAGATTGTGTTATTTACTCGGTATCAAGGTTACTAGATGCCGTCGTGATATCTTTCTTTCGCAAAGAAAGTAACGGTAGATTTTTTTGATAAGACTAGTATGTTAAATTCAAAATATTATGATTTTCCTATGGATACAGGAAGTTATAAATAGATGATGGTGACATCGTTGCTAAATCGAAAAGATACCGACTACTAGTTGGTAAGCTTAATCAACTTGTTATGACTCGTTAGATATTGTCTATTTTACTAACGTTGTGAGCTAATTTTTATCTTCTCTTCATGTTCCTTATTGGGATGTCTTAATGTATATTATAAAATATCTTAAGAGTATACTAAGACGAAGCTTGCTACATAGTGATCATAGTCATACTCAAGTCGAGGGTCTCTCTGGTGCAAATAGGATTGGAAATCTACCGCTGGCTATTGTGTGTTTGTTGGAGGCATCCTTATGTTATGGAAAAGTAAGAAACCAAATTTGATAACCAAACCAAGTGTGGAATCAAAATATCATGCATTGATGCATATTACCTATGAGGTGATGTAGCTTCGACATTTAGTTGATTTTCTTGGGTATAAGAGTTGGACCTTCTCAACTATGATGCGATAATCAAGTAGCCATTCATATTACATCAAATATAGTATTTTACGAATATACAAAATATTCAGGTAAATTTTCACTTTACTTGTGAGAAGCTTTGAGAGGGCTTGATTCATAGCCGTCATGTGAGGTTTGAAGATTAACTTGTCACTATTTTTACCAAGTCTTTAATTGGAGTTTGAGTTGCGTATATTTGTAACAAGCCGAGTATGGTCATCTATACTTCAACTTGAGGAGTAATAGAAATATGAATTAGTATTAGAATATGTTATAATATACTCTTAGAACATATTTTAAGATATGTTGAGTAATCTTTATTTGTAATGATAGTTTAATATTTTTGATATATATAAATAACNTTAGAAAATTGTGTTTATTTCCTAATTAACCTGAGAATTGAGTACCTCTATATAAGGACTTTAATTCTATTATTTGGATAGTCTTTTATTAAATTGAAATAATATTGAGAAATTATGATTATCATTCCTTCTTTCTGATAATCTCTACTTCCTCTTTTTTCTGATCTCTTCTCTATTTCTCCTCTCTCTTCTTTCTTCTTTCTTCCTTCCCTTACTTCCCCTTCCTTGCATCAACAACCCACAACTAAGGTATGAGGTAAGATTGGTTGTGAATAGATTTAGTTAAAGGAAGGGCATCAATTTTCAGAAGATCTTCTCTCCTGTGATAAATATGTCTTTTATTTGAGTTGTTCTTGGATTAGCTACAAATTTAGATCACGAAGTGGAGCAACTAGATGTATGGACGACATTCCACCACTGTAAACTTAAGGAAAAAATCTACATGGAGCAACTATAGGAATTTGAGGTTAAATGGAAGGAGCACATTGTATGGCTCTTGAGGAAGAGCATTTGCGAGCTAAAGAAAAGCCTTACTAAACGATACAAGAAGTTTGAGTCGATTATGGTAGAGCAAGGCTACCTAAAAACTTCTTTGAATCATTGCATATTTGTACAAAATTTCTTAAAATGGGACTTTTTTGTCTTCTTACTTTATATTGATGATATGCTCTTTGTAAGATGAAATACATCGTAGATTAGCAAATTAAAGAAGCAACTAAGCAAGTCTTTTGCTATGAAAGAGTTGAGGCCAATAAAGCAAATTCTTGGCAAAAGAATTTTCCAAGACCGGAAGAGGAAGAAGTTATAGATGTCTCAAGCGAGCTACATTCGAAAAGTGCTTCAAAGATTTAGCATGGAAAAGTTTAAATCAATTAATACTCCTCTCGTCAATCAGTTTAAGTTAAGCACTTGATAAAGTTCTTCTATAGACAAAGATAAGGCCATCATGAAACAAATTCCTTATACTTCGGCAGTTGGTAGTTTAATGTATGCCATGTGTATGAGGCCTGATATAGCTCCTATGGTTAGAACTGTTTTCCCATTTCTTTCCAATCCTAAAAGGGACATTAGTCCACTATAGAGTGGATTCTCAAGTATCATCGGAGTACTTCTAGAGTGTGTTTGCATTTTGACAATAACAAGCCTGTTTGATCGAGTTTACTAATGCTGACATGGCAGGTGACATCAAAAGTCTACCTCGGGATATTTAATCAAGTTTAGAGGAGAAGTATCTTGGTAGCCGAGGCTGCAAAAATGTGTTGTACTCTCTATCACTGGAATTGAATTTATTGCAATGACATAAGCTAGTGAGGAAATGTTACAGATGAAGTTTATTCGAAAACTCAACTTCAAGTAAGATTTGTACATGTTTCTTTGGGACAATCGAAGTGTCATTTATCTTCACAAGAATTTATTATTTCATTCTAGATCAAAGTATATTAATATGAGATATCATTGGTTGAAAAATGTTCTTTGTTAGAAGTTATTATTGCTTGATAAAGTTAAAACCAACAATAAAAGGTTGGATATGATGACTAAAGCAGTACAAAGAGGAGAACTTAAAGTGAGTCGAGACATTGATGGGATGATGATAGCTCCTATAAGGTTGTGAGGAAAAATTTGTTTGAATGGTTTACTCCCTTATAAGTCATATGCCATTTTGTACATGCATACTTTAGCTGTTGTTGAACCATGGCTAATGCATGCTTGATAGATAAACGTGCACAACTTAGATAGAAGGTTCATGCCTGATGCATGCCTGTTAGGCCCATGTGTGCGAGTTAGATAGAGTGATTGTGCATGATACACACATAAAGGGCACATGTGCACCTTTGAACGCTAAATATAATTATAAGTATTTTAGCCTATTCCTAGAGCAGTTATGTGAGTCATTTTAAAAAACATTTTGAGCATCGAATTAAAAGGGGGAAAGGGTAGAGAAGGAAGAGATTTTGTCAATTGGACTTTAAATCATGTCCTAATCTTTACCATCATAGGATATGCTGTTCTTGTCAATGTTAAGAAGATTTTACAGTGGTTTAGTTCCAATTGCTCCCTCATTATTCATTGCTCAATTTCCTATATTTTGTGGTGAATCCAAATGTGATTTGATGATTTATTATAGCCAGACTCATATATAGTGAAGATATTTCAGATGCTAAGTCTCATGATTTTTCTCCCCATTCTCAAAAGAAGTTTTCCAAGTAAAAAAATTATGTGTTCCTTTGTCACTTTGAATATGTATTATTATCTTGCTTCCTCACAAATTTAAACCAAGAATTTGATAATTGATCCTTGTAGAAATTGGTTCTTGACTTTATAAAACAAAATTTTGGTGGACTGATCCCAACATGAACTGTACTGGGTCGCACTTTTTACTATAATTCAAATTATCTCCACCAATTTTTTATGACAGTTGGAAACAAATATATATAGAGAGAGATAGAGAGCCTCACATTCCAACTACTTAAGATGCAGCTAGATGAGTTATTTTTCCATAAAATTTTACTTAATATAGGAAATGTCCTTGGTTTTCTCAGAGGTAGCACATCTCTTGTAATTATTTAAACACAGAGGATATGTCATCTATGCCATCCTTCCCAATTCGTTTAATATAGTCTATGATTATGCAATAATTGAATTATTACCAAACATAAATGAAGCATACCAAAGGCCTCCATATACTTTGGATCTCTTGGTGATTTACAATCTGCATTAAATGAAAATGATAATCATATATAAGAATCACTTCACTGAAATTTAGGCCTTAAATTAACAAGGGTTACACTTTACTATCAGCATAAGCGTGAGTGCACTTACAAAAAAGTGCAGTGAAAATCTAAATTACCTAACATCTAAACCACATTCTAAGGGAACTGTAAAAGAGTCTCAAACATTACAAATATTACAAGAGAACTTGAAGTAGGGATTGAGTGCTTAGCCAAAGAACATCTTCTCTTTTTCTGGTTTTTTTCCTTTTCTTTTGATCTTTTGGTCTGGCCTGTAACTATTTTACAACACTTGACTTATTTTCAACCATAAACCTAATTAGAACCCTCATGTAAAATATGATCAATTTCTCACAAAGTTTCAGCCAATCCCACCTTTTACATAGGTAAAATGGGGAAGGAAGTCAGTGAGAAATGAACCCAAGCCACTTCGCATGGGTCAAGGCAAGAGTGTAGCCCACTCCCCTGCATCCTTGCTTTCCCTTAGATGCAGAAATTAAACCAAAGTGGGTATAGACAGGCAGATGATAAAAAATCAAAAATCAAAGTGATGCACAGTGATGATGGGAGGTGGTGATCACATAAGAAATATTGAGGGAGGATTTGGTTTGCTTGTGTTAGAGTATAAACCTATTCTTGGACTTTCACCTAATAGTTTAAGATTTTGAGTTTATTAGTTTTTTAACATAGTATCGGAGCCTTCATGATCAATAATTTACGAGTTTTATTTCCAAAATCTCCCTTGTTTTATAATTAATTTACAATATAAGATATGAAGTTAGTTTATATGTTTAATCCACATTTCTTTGTATATGCTGATCTCTTGACAGTTTGTAAACATGATATTATTTAGCATGGTTCACTTGCATAAACGCGCTTAAAGGGTTTTAGTCTAGGATGACTTGAAATACCAACCTAAGAATAAATCTATAAGTACCCCCCCCCCCAAAAAAAAAAAAACAAAGAAAAAACAAAGGTGACTGAAGGTGGCTTTTCCAGCTATATGGATCAGTCAAGCATAACCCAAAGTCAATTGTAAAATGATTCAGAATCAATCATAAAAGGGTGTCATCTGCATCTGTATATGTTTATCATATCACATCCATATAGGTACATATTAGGCTTCCTCAGTGTCGTCACCCAATCAACTGAAAATGGAGATTATAGGTGCATTAGACAAGCATAAAGATAATTTATATGTGCAGAAACAGATCATAATGACAGATCGAGGACTACAATATACCAGGTGCAGCAGGCATGAGAGACTAAGCTAGGCTAAATGAAAGCAGCTAATAATTCACACCTGAGATGCTCACTCTACCAGAATTTGGACGTCGCTGTTGGGCAAACACAAATGCAACAGATTCTTCAACCTTGAAAACAGTATTCATTAGATATATGTGCATATACATCAGCACTTGCCACTAAAGACACGTACATGATGCAGAAAACTGTGGAAGAAAACAAAGAAACAACATTTGGCTCAAGGAATGCCAAAGAGGAACAAAGATAAATAGCATAAACTTGAAAGATACCTTCAGGGAAGCAAGTTCCTTCAGGCCCATCTCAACTGAAAGCATGCTCTCTATATTTCCTTCTCCAGTGAGATCATTCCAGTCTTGGACAAGCTTGCTTCTGCTCTCCTGATCTTCGTCACCTGCTTAATCTTAGAAATAAACAGCATGGAAGAGTAAAGATCTGAAAAATATGCACTAATGGAATGATAAGATGTGATCGGATCGGAAGAACCAAAATGTCCCTCCTTAAAGGAGATGAAAAGTGAGCAGTAATAAACAATAAAAGATTACTGGCCTTTCTCCCAGCTTTCTTCTTTAGCCTTTTGTCCAGCAGAAATTACAACTTCAAAGGGAAGAGGTGCTAAAGATGACCAGTATTCATGCTTTGACACTGCAATATCTGCACAGATACCTATAAAGCATGAAAGCAGCCATGAGAAATCACAGAACAGATAAAATGAAGCAGATATTGTGTAAGCTACAGAAGGTAGACACAACAAGCAGGGATCAAACAGCAAGTATAGATCCCCCTATTTTACGCATCTGTGCAGCATGAAGCAAACTGCAAGTGATTCAAAGGAGGATGCATAATAGAGTAGCCAAATGTACTAGAATACCAACATTGCAAGCTTTAAAGAAAGTTATATGCATGCAACTTTACCTTTACAATGCTGAGAGACTATTTCCAATTATTTGAACTCATAACCTCAAGATTATAATAGAACAATTTTACTGTCATAGTAAGATACACCCTCAAGATTCAAAAAAAAAAAAAAAAAGGAATAAAGAGGATACATAATATACTTGGGAATACATATCATGAGAATATCAATCTGGATAGTTCAAGACAAATATTTTAAGGACCTTTGAAGAAATGCAGAAACCTAAGCTTTCTGGCCATCCTACACATTATCCAAAATTGCAAGTGGAAACAGCAAGAGAAACACCTACTCACTTTCATGGGACAAAAAAACCATAATTGAATATTTATGTCACCAACCTTTTTTTTTGGGGTGGGGAAGGAGGGGGTGATGATGATAGTAAACATATTACCATACTGGGAAGCCAAGCCCCAAAATCGTGCAAGCCAACACCTCTTGAGAACAACTTCCTCCTGTCATGCCCAATGTCAGTTGGAAATATTTCCTAGTAGTCAGTTGTGGCTTCATGTTCAGGCAATGTACAAAGTACAAACCATCTCTTTCTGTGTCAAAATCATTCTCTGTGTCATCAAATGAAGAGCTTTGACCTCAGATTCAGCTCCATGGAGCTGTGCAGCAGCTGCTTTAGCCTCTTGTTTTGCGTTCTGATTCAGCAGGAAACTAATGCATCAAATCAACCACTATGCAGCAGCAGAAACTTCAGCTAAAAACCAGCAACAAGTAACAATCAGTTGTAAAGGGCAGGAGTACATAAATAACAAGTAGACATTTCACCTCAACTTCAGAACGGAGAGTTGTAATTTCCACATCAATTCCATCCTTAGATTGTTTTGCATCTTTAAGTGCAGCCTGTGATAGAAGACACGTTTAATCACTTTGTGAAAATATCTGGACTGAAGCCTCCAACAAGATACAGAAAGCCTAACAGTGTTCATAGTTCAACAGTTTCAACACAGTAACAAGATATGAAGTTGAAGTTTTGTACTTGCCAATGAAAATAAATATTTTAAACAACACAAGATTCACAAAAAGGGAAAATGCAATGCCCAGAAACATAAACAAATGAAAATTGAATATATCCTCAAGTTTCTGAACTACCTCTCTCTGACGCAACGCAGCTTCCTTTCTGCAGGTGGTTGTAAAACATGCATAATTAAAATTTTGACTCAAGCTAGGGATCAAACATGGCAACAGAGTGACCAGCAACATACCTGCTCAACAGTTTAGCTTCCAAAGAGACTCCTTCACCAAGAGAAGCAACCTGACGCATCACCAACAATCAATTAGATTTGCACATCAGCCACATTACATTTTAAATAAAACAAAATAAGATAACATTAGGTATTTTGAAAAAAGGGAAGAATGCAACAGAAGGAAAAATAGGTCTGCCATGAGTCAATTACTTAGCTGTGGCAGATGCTCGTTGTTGGAAAGTATTAACCCCAGTCAAAGGATACTCACAGAAATATTTCCAGGAAAATAATAGGCTTTGTTCTTGAAACAGCTAAACAATATTCACGCCTTGACAGAAAATCAGTAAAATACAAAATAAACAGACAGCTATAGCCACTGTGTGAAGAGTTGTGGCCAAGAAATACACATTGGGAGGTCCATGATTGTATTTCAATGAATTGTAACTAAGGATCTAAGTGTGGTAGGCAAATGGCACTAAATGTTAAAGAGAGAAGTGAATTGGTCATAATCAGAGCCCAAAGATCACTAACATGATGTTAGGAAATTAATTTTGCTTTCGCTGGGGATTGCCTAGAGGAATTGAACCTTTGACCTCCCCCCTCCCAATAAAGGGGAGAGTGGCATAATCAGTTAAAGGCGTAAGCATAGCTGTAAAGAAATAAATTCAATGACTTCAATGTTCACATTTAGAGAATAGCTACAGAAAAAAAAGAATAACCTGCTTCTCAAGCTCTTTAACTCTGGCTTCAGCTTCGTTACATTTTTCTTCTTCAACTCTCAGCTGCAGTAGATTGAAGAATTATCAGGAGATGAAAAAGATAATGATTACTTAAGTGAGAAAAATGGCAGACAGCATGAACCTTTTCCAGAATCTTCTCATTCTCCTCTTGTAACATATCAAGCTGCAGTACATTGACATGTTAGACTGACAACAAATCTTGAAAGACAAAGATACATCATCTCTTCCAATTGATGAACTTGTATGTGTTATAAACTGAATTTATTAGACAGCTAAAAATAAACTTATAAACCAAAATATCATACTTCATCCTGAAGTGTAGAAGCTTCTTGCTGATCTCCAATATTTTTTACAATGATTCTTTCTGGATTAGATGAGAACCTGCCAGTCACAAGAACTAATCAAACTCAAGTAATCAAATCATGGTCATTAGTTTTAGACACTCAATTTAAACTCAGAAAGAACTTGTAGACTAGCAAAAAATTGGCAGGCATGGCAAATAAACATGCATGTTTGTGTTGCAAGCGCATAAGAAACCAGACTACATAGAAGAACTGTGGATTAGAAAGACTTGGAATCGGACAGTAAAAAGAATCTGATATGTGCTTGGGAAAATGAGCTCTTGGTGGTCTGCAGTGGAGGCTGGAGATTTGTGAGAGGAACCATAATTTGTAGCATTTGGTAAAAATATATTGAGATGGTGGACCCACATTTTCTTTTCACAATAAGAAGCGACCTGCGGGAGCAGACATCATAGCTTTCCCCAATAGATTGAATGCTATGGCAAAAGCAGATTTTCCATGTGAAGGTTGGTAGCCTTCTATATGGTAACACTCAATCGAGGATGTAAACAAGCCTCAAACTCCAAAGCAATAGAATCATTTGTTGAACCTTCTAAAGAATGTTCAAAGTCCATTAACTTCCGTTTTAGTAGCCTTTATACATTAGATTCTCCTTTTTGATGCATTAGATTCCACTTTACCACATATTTTAAGACTTCCTCCACGAGCAGACTTATCATACAAAACTAGACCTAGGCACTAACCAAGACCCCAGGTGCCCCCCCCCCCGGCCAGCAGAAAAAGAAAAGGAGGGAAGAGAGGTTGAATTAGGTAAATAAGAGCCAGAATAAATCAATGCATTATGTATTATTGAGATTAGCCTTTATATAGTAAGATTTATGACTTTACTTAGCAATACTAACTCATTGACCTTGATCTATTAAGCCACAATGCTGCAAATTCCCTTTTTAGCATCCTCAAACACATCTTTCTTTAATTAGACTTGTTTGGAAGTGCAAGAGATTCAAAAATTCAAGAAATCATAAATGCAGCATGAAGAATGGTTGCTGAGAACTTGAATAAAAATAACTTTTTCATGGAACAATATTATGCTTTGAGCCTCCATTATTATCAATTTTGTGTGTTGACAAGATATAATATATACAAAAAGATAGACAGATGGAAGGATTGTGGCCAAGTGTGTTGGAAAGATTGTACCTTCGTTGTGTCGTGGTCAATAAAGCCAATGTAAGTGTAAACAATGGAGAAAAAGAAAGTAATTTTTTCACCTTTTCTCCTTCAACCTAGTAGAAGGCGAATCTAGAGGTGGCAGAGAAGCCTGGCTTCTCAATTGTGTTATATTAGGAGGCACCGGTGGCGTTGAACGACTTGAAACTGCTGGTCTACCGTTGGACGTTGAGCGAACAGATGGCCTCTCCTCTACAATGTTCCTAGCCAACTAAAAGTAAAAACATCATAACTGATGAGCTCCTAATGCAAGCACAAAGATAATCGAATTTTGACAGAACTGATAAAGGAACTACTTGATGAACTGCTCTAAATACTTTTGCTGACCTATAGGACAACGAAAATATAAATTGAAGAATAAAATATCAAGTCCTTCACTATCAATTTAACGACACAATTATGGTCGTATCTAGTAGCATTTAGTAAATCAGTGATTATCTTCGAACCAAACCAGCCCTTGGCAAACCATAATCGAATTTTAAATTATTCCACAAAATCATGCCAACTAAATAGATATTCACACTGAGAGTAAATTCATTGTCAATAAACAAGAATATCAGTTCAAATCGACTTGAATGAACAATCCACCACAAAGCTAACAATCTAACACTCAAAACTCACAGCAGGTGAAGATCTATTGCTGGTTATTGCAGTAGGAAGCGCCGGCTTGCTGCCCCCGCTATTAGTAGCATTTCTAGACAATGCGGGAAGGGGAGCAGCATAACGGAGTCCTAAATCGCAGTCGCAGTCTTCCTCGTCATCGTCTCCATCGTCGGTGGTCTGAGACGCCATGACTTGAGCGAGCCTCTGAGCAGCGGCTCTAGCAGCGAAGTTCTGAGTTATCTTGATGTTAGAGATTCCGGCGGCGGATGCAGAGCGCGCATGGTGTGGACGCACCGGTGATATTGAGTCGGCATTGGAACTTTCAGAGGTCCACCTTCGAGGGTAAATCGGGCTTTCCGTTTTCTTGGCGTCCATTTTTAATACTACATAGATAAGCAAGCGGAGCCCCTGAGAATGCTGAGAGTACTAGATTGTCGTTGAGGGCAACAACATCAGAATGCCGTCGTTGTGAAACGAAAATAGGTTGAAGGGAGCGAGAAATGGAGACACCTGCTGCTCCACCCGGACTGATCTGGGCGCATCAATCGCACTTGGTCTGTTAAGACATTACATATGACGTGATTCATCGTCTACCCAATCCGTATATTACCCCTCTAATGAAAAATGACGCCTGCACTTCGCACTCCTTTTAACCGCCCGTAAGGGTATCACTCACTAACACCAAACGCTGGCAATTTCGTAATATAATCCACTCAAGTACAGAGTGCAATTTAACGTTATCCACAACAAATGTATCCGAAATATAAAAATTATCTGTCATGTCATAGATAAACAAAAATAATAAACGTCTCAAGATAGATCTAAAAATTTAAAATTTATCTATTAATATAAAAAGTATACTTATTAAATAAAATGAGTTGCACTTAATACGTGTGTCTATAATATATATGCACGGTATGTAAAATTTTCAGTCGCCTAAAGTAAGTCTCATATTCTCAATTTTGAATAAATAAATTGTAGTCTATGCAACATAATCAGTATGTATGTTTTTCGGTTGACTTATTTCTAGGGGCTATAACAATGCAATTCTATTTTATAGAGTTCTATATATATACCATAGGATCCTATTTTTATTCAATTAGTATCTCCCTTAAACTGGCTAACCCTTGATAAACATGACTATATTGAGGAGTTTTGAGATAAGAATTATAAATTCTTGCCGTGGGCTATCAAAGGTTGAATAATTATACTTATATGAAGAATAAGATAATATAGATATATATNCTTCAACTTGAGGAGTAATAGAAATATGAATTAGTATTAGAATATGTTATAATATACTCTTAGAACATATTTTAAGATATGTTGAGTAATCTTTATTTGTAATGATAGTTTAATATTTTTGATATATATAAATAACATTATGTATACATGTACATAGAACTAAGCCTACATACATGTTCATAAAGGTGTCATCAATGTTACCAACCATAAGACAAATTAGGTGATCAACAATTGTGCATATTCCATGTTACATCCAGGAGAGAAAATTTTTCACATCTTATATGCCCAATGACTTTAGAGCATTAAAGATGAGCAATGATAGCTTATCATGTATTGCGGATTGCACTAATGTATGTTTGATGATGGGCACTAGCATGTAGTTGATCTTGAGGGATGTTTGAAATGTCCTAGATATAAAACTGAAATTATTTTGGCCAGAAAGCTCGATGATGAGGGTTTTAACAACACTTTCCACGAAGGTTCTTGGAAACTCACTAGAGGCTCTGTTGTGGTGAAATAAAGGAAGAAGCTCTCCAGTGTGTATGTGTTGTAAGCATCAGTCTCCAACGGCAATGTAAACATGGTTAATGGAAGTGAGTCTATGGAGCTATGACATAAGAGGCTTCGTCATATGAGTGGGTAGGAGCTCAATTGCCATGCTAAGAAAAATCTTCTTTTGGGAGTCAAGGAAACAAAGTTGAAGATTGTTGTGTAATAACCGTAGCAGGATAATAAAGTAAATAGTCTAGTAGTAAACTATCAAAAATAATGAAAGGATAAACACAATGACATTATAGTAAATTTTAACTAAGAGAATGTAAGAGAGTACTTTGACCTATAAATAATCTAGAGATATAACGTGTAAAGGCATATATGGAATGACGAATAAAGAACTTTGAGTTCATCATCCTTGTCAAGTGATTCCCCCTAACCCTCTCTCTCTTTTCCTTTACTTACTCTTTCCACCCGTGCCCCCTTTCTCCTTCTCTTCCTCTAATTCTCTCATTGATTCTTCTATATTTCTTCTTAAATTCCATTTATTCTTGTTACATTTTAGTTAATTTAGATTATTATATAACAAAAACAAGTCACCATTGTATGGCCAAAAGGCAACAAAAAATGGCTTTCCAGGAAACTCAACTTCAAAAAAGTTAGACCTTATGGAGCTTGAGCACATTGACTTATGCAGTACATTAAAGGTAAAAACAATTGATAGAACACTTTACTTCATTACCTTTATTTATGATTGATCTAAAAATTTATAGGTATATCCTTAAAGGATCATGCTCTTGTGTCTTTAAGTAATGTTATGCCTAGGTTGAAAAGCAAATAAGGAAAAAGTTGAAGTGTGTCTATTGTGACTATGAAGGAGAATACATTTGGTAATTTGATGCCCATTATTGTTCGTAAGGCATTTGAAACTAAAAGATTTCCCTGAAGTCCCTCAATTGTGGTGTAGCTAAAAGGATAAACAATTGTTAATTGAGAGAGTCTGATATGTGCTTTTGAAGGCAAAGCTACCCGATTCCTTCTCGGGAGAAGCATTGAATGATGTGACTCATATTATCAACCTTTCACCTAATGTTCCTTTGAATAGTGAAGTTTCTAAGAAGGTGTGGTTTAGTAATGTCTCTTATGATCATTTTTGAGTGTTTGGCTGCAAGTCATTTGTCCATATTCCTAGGGATAAAATGATAAAGTTTGACAAGAGAACGTGACAATGTATTTTTCTCGATTATAGAGAAGATGAGTTTGGCTACTAGTTTTATGATCTGGTGGAGAAATAGCTTACTAGAGTGAGAGATATTGGACTTATTAAGGATGAGGCCATTAAAGAAATTGACAAAGCCAAGAAGACAATTCCTTATTACAACAACCGCCTAAGTGGCATGATCTAATAACATTGACATAGTCGTCGATACATATTAAGGATGATGCTTGGGTTGATCATGGGGTGATGGAGATCATGATGTTCCTAACTTCGATTAGGTAGATGATGGTCATGGTGATGCCCACAGTAATGCCAATGATGATGTTCATCATAACATTCCTGAGCCTACACCAATTATTTCACTTCAATGACCTATGAGAGATCTAGGTCTGTCCACACATCTATCGGCCAAAGAGCATGTGTTCCGTCCCTATGGCGGAGAGCTTGAATGCTATGAAGAAGCCATGGAGGTGATCACAAGAGACAGTGGATGGATGCCAAGCTATACTAGATGAAACCTTTGCATGAAAATCATGTATTTGAAATTATGAAGTTGCCTAAGGGCCAAAGCCATTCAAAAACAAATGGATGCCTAGATTAAAATTCGAGAACAATTGATGTGGACATTTCAAACATATTAGAAAGATTTAAATTTATTT
>JAODPA010092797.1:0-23165 GCA_025585075.1 Nepenthes mirabilis | reverse complement strand
AAATTTGTAATCTACTTTTTTTTTAGTAAGTAAAATTTTATTAATGAAAAGGAAAAAAATACAAAATTAATATTCTATCTCAAAGTATTTTTTCGACTTGGATTTAGAACAAAGACATTGGGGTATTCCCCGAGCCGTAAATTATATCACAAAACCAAATTAAAAGGTAAAGGAAAAACACAGAATTACAATCGCCTAAACCATCAACCAAGTCGGTCAAATAGCGTTGACCAGGATGTTGGCATAAAATCCTCTCGAGCACAGGCAGCATCAAGTTTGCAACAGTCTATGATCGGCACAAGCAGCGTTACGATGAGAGCACTAAAACCAGCCAAAATATTTCATACCGGGCATTTGGCCAAACTGGTAAAAGGGATCCATATCAGCAAATGTATAAAGTAGCTTCATTCCGAAAGTACACCAGAGCAGCAGGCACTCCAACCTTCCATCTTGAAATCGGGCAATATGCAAACTAGGCAACAAAGACCACAAACCGGCCAAACTGCATCCAATTTAATGTGAGAGGGAGCGCCCGAATGCGAAATCATCTGATTTAATTTTGGCAAATGACCATTCTTACTGGGACAACCATTCCATCCCAACACCTTCACCCATCTGCCTACCGTCTGTCAACCAATCTACCAAATCGGCCGTATCAGTCAAATGAATACCATTCCGCCCATTCCGGGATCGTGGGGAAGGAGGAGCCGGAATGAGTTTCCATTTTTTTTTCCCAAACATATGCAATCCAGTAGAATTCTCCAATCCGGCAATTTGCACCATTCTGGCAAATTGTTTAATACCAGTAAAAATACCAAACCGATAAGAATCACTGAACCAACAAACCAGGAAAATTAAATACATAACATCCAATCGAAAGCACCAACTTTTTGCTTTCGATCTACATAACCCTAGACTTTTCACATGTACTATAAAAACATCTTTTGCTATAGGTTTTGTTAAGGGTTCTACAACCATGCAAGTCGTAAAAATGTATTTTAGGATAATCTCTTTATTATATCTCTGATATAGTCATATTATACATTTATGTGTTTGATTTTTCCATGATTCATAGAATTCTTGACATGTTATCGTAATAAATCATCACAAGATCTAAATCATCCTTGATAATTTTTAGATTGATAAACATCTTTAACCAAACTGCTTGTCCAACAATTGCTAAATTTGCATTGTACTCTGCCTCCATAGTCGATAATATTAGATTGGTTGTTTCTTGCTACTTCAAGTTATGGTACCGAAATCAAGTTAGAAATCTTATCCAGAAGTTGATTTGTACTTGTCTAAGTCATTGCCCCAGTTGGCAACATTATTTCCCATTAGCTGCAAATGTAAACCTAATAGTAGAGCAAATATTCTATAGTATCCTTAAGATACGTCAAGATTGTCTTGATTGCTTTCCAATGAGTCAGTTTAGGGGTTCACTAAAATCTACTAATCAAGACAATTGTATAACATATATCAGCCTATGTATATATCATAGTATATTCATTAGGCTAGACTTAGGTGAATAGAAACAAACATCACCACTAGTGAGATGGTCTCCTCATAGTTTATACCCTCTCTTAGATATAACCCTTTGCTATAAGGTGAGCTTTGTATCTTTCAATTATGCTATTTGCCTTGTGTGTGATGTTGAAAACTGACTTAGTCTAAATGGCCTTTCCCACATGTGATAGGCTAACTAGGCCCCAAACTTGATTTGACCTTATTAACTCTAGCTCATTATCTTTTGCTGTAGTCTAATTAGCTTTTGCAAGAGATGAGAAAGCCTTCTGCACTCTTTTAAGCTCATAATTATCATGTGGAGCAACCAAGAAAACTTTCCCTTCAATCTTGAAACAACAACAGGAAATATTACAGCATTGACCTCTACATAGTTGAAGTTATTGTAAATCATCATATGGAAGTGTATTTCTACTAAAAAATAAGTTTTTTTTTGTAAGTAATTAAATTTTATAAATAAAAAGAGATAATACATAACTAATATTCTATCTCCAAGTGTTTTAGACTTGGATTTAAAATAAAGACGTTGGGGTATTCTCTGAATACCGTAAAACATGTCACGAAATCAAAAATAAAAAAATTTAAAGGACTAAATAGAGTTGCATCCACCTAAATCCATCATCCAAGCCGACAGTAACCGTAGATACCAGTATCCATACTAACAGCCCGGCATTCCTTCCATCTCGACGCATCCGCTACAGAAGTGGAAGCATACCGGCCAAAACGGGCAATCACCAGGTGCAATGCCTTAGGGGATCACTGCCAATCCGCTTCGGTCCTACCGATCATAGAAGCTCATCGGCGCCAGGAGCTGCCAAAGCACACTAGCCATGTGCAAAGCAACACAATACTATATCAGGAGTATATAGTCATTTATACAACGGCAGGAGATCGAACGCCACACAGACCATCAAAAACGTCCGAGGAGGAAGAAGTAGCCAACCAAACGTCGGCAGGAGAACAATCTGGTCTAAGTTGAGAATCCGCTGCCTGTCAGATCATCACCAAAGGACTAATAAGATAACATGCTGGGCTTTGTAAGCTCATTCTTGCAACTTTTCAGATGGCAAGCTTATGGAGGATGAAGTTGAGTAGAACCTTATAGTGTAGCTGATTGGCCGAAGCAGATATGAAGAGCTTTGTTTATTTTGCTTCTGATATTTTGAGGAGACTTGTAAAATAATTCTACTGCTTATGAATGTTAGAATGTTTCCGTGATATTTTTGGGATTTATGAAATTATTAATCTTTAGAATGCATCTCAGGTTTGAATAAAGAAAAGAAAAATTTTTAAGTTCACCTTTTTATCTCTTATTCGTAAGAACTTTGGATTTGACGACGGCTTTAGATGGTAATAAAAGTCGGGTCATCACAGATCGCAAACCACTGCAAACATGTAAAAGATTATTCTATGGGGACAATTGGTTCAAGTGATGAAGTATATGGACTGAGTGTTGTTAACAAGATAGTGTAGATGGTGAAGTTGTTAGGAAAATCTTTGATTAATGGACAAGCTATTTTGGGAACTTTGGAAACCAAAGAGGCGATCATGGATATATCTCCTTGTTTACCGATTAAGATTACACAAATTTTGAGGACTACATTTTTTTAAGTGCTTAAGATTGTGATGCCCTAAATATTTCTAATTTTTAGGATTATGATAAATCTTTGGTGTTTAGATTTACTTGATATTATTATGAATAAATTTATGATATTTGAACTTTAGAATTAATTAGAATATGCTTTCGTAGAGATTGGATCAAGTAGTTGCAGAGTTCAAACTGGCGCTAGAATGGCTCATTGAATGCCGGCTGACTGTTACAAATCAAATTAGTTTTTTGTACAAATTTCAAGTGGGAGTTTTGTTTTTGACCATTTCCTTGAGAATAATTTTGAAATATGACCATTTACTTGGAATGATTAAACTAAAATTAAGATCGTTGAAATTTTAATAGAAACAGTTTCTTCTTTGTTCATTCAATAAATAAGAAATATTTTCTCAAAAGACCCAACAAATAGAAACAAGAAGAGAAGAAGAAAAAAATAGAAGGGAAGATGATCAAATCAAAGAGGAAGGAATCGACAATAGTTATACATTAAGCAATTGTAGAGGTTATCCATGTTAACCATATCTTCATTGTAAGTCATAGTTTCATTCTTTATAGTCATTCATCCCTATTATAAGATTCATGGAAATTATTTCCTTTGTTTGAAGTTTGATGTATCTCTATCCTTTTTGTTCAATTCGAGGCACAATATTATTATAGCTTTCAAATTGTGCATATTTCAAAATATATGTTGACATGAATGCAGAAATATTATAAGTAATGGAGATTAAGAAAGACCAGAGAAAATGGTATGAAGATGAAAGTAGGCTATAAATAGAATGTTTATACTTAAAAACCATGTTCATATTCAGTTATAATCTAAGTATTTGGGTAGATAATAATTCTCATTATCTTATATTTCAAGTATCAAAAAAATTATTTAACTTTGATGCTATTTTTGTTTATTTTATGTCCGCCGTTTGATGTAGGGTTTGAACACCATATATCTGTTGGACAATTTCTACATTTCTTCAAATTCTGCTTTGATCTATTGGTTATAATGTTTAATTCTTATTAATTCTTATATGTAAGACCTTCTAGATATTATTTAAGTCTTGATCCATGAGTTTAAGTCATTTCATATTGCACTTGTTGGGCTATTACTCATTGAGAAATCAAAACAACAGTTTTTGGTCTTAGTCACTTGAATGGCATGCGACACATGTTCGAATGACATACCTATAACATGGCTTGCGAGCAAGTGCTCAAACGCTAGTCAAGTGGAATATTGCCTAAGTCTTACAGTTGTCTCAATTTCCTGGATTCTAATTCTTTTTCATTTATATTCGATTATGAGTTTTAGAATTACTTTCTTTGACTCATGGCTATAGCAAAGGTAGAAGAGATTATACGAAAACATAAAGTTATTAAGAAATATTGAACTTGCTGCACCGTAATACAGTCTATAGTTTTCTATTATTGATTTTTTTATTTTGATGGATGTTAAGGTGATGGTTTTGCACGAGATGCTCATAACTGTGCAACTATCATAATTGTATTATTAGTTAGATATCAGCGAGAGACATCAAATTTAGATATAGTTATATCTAGGAACTCAATCGAGGTAGTTGCATGGACAATTTAGGATGTTCATAATCTCGTGTTACAAACCCAACTAGTCAAAGGATGTGTGTATGTTGGCCTTCAATCGATGGTAAGGTTCATAGGAGTTTACGGATATTCTTTTAGAGTTTATGACCTTGGTTACATTAAAATTGTAGATTTGGTCTCCTTTCAACTTATATGGGTTATTAGGTGTCTTTCTTATAGGTTATCAGTTGATATGTCCTTTGGATAAACAGTTATTATCTTAAGTCTTCTTAATCTCGATATACAGCATGGAGCTAGCATTTCATATTTTGATATTTTAGTCAATGTATATTCAGATACATTTGTGATGCTAGATTTGGGGATGTGTGTTTCACCATGGATTTGATGTATTTAGATTTTAGACCTCAGTGCTTTCATTTTATAATTTATAGTATGATGATTATGATATTTTTATGTGATGAATGTTTTTTTCACAGTGGTGACTAAGCCGTGGTTGTGTCTGATTCTGAGGTCACCACAACTTGGTATCAGAGCTTAATATTTTTGGGATACTAGCATGGGTCTGGTGCGGCCAGGGGTTGGTAGGTCCTGTTGCCACAGACTTGGTAGCATGTAATGGTCTATCAAAACTTATGGATGCTAGGAATTGATGATATTAGAGGATATTAAGTGATTCAATGACATTATAGGACTTGGATTTATTTCTTGTATTTTTATGTCAAGATAGAGTATTATATATTTTGGAGACTGGGATAACGTTTAAAATCGTAAGCCCCATTTGTGCGGGCAGCAATGTTTGACAAAGTAAGCTGTCACGTTGCGCATTTTTCCGTAGGATTGGTCAAGCATGGGGCAACCGATTTGGCGGAGTTTTGAGTGCTCTATTTTAGTCTACGGGACTAGTCAATTATGCTGTTAGAGCATATGTTTTGGGGCATGCAATTGTGCAACGAAATCTGTTTTGGAATTTCAAGGACCAAAGACTCCATGAGTTCCTAGGGGCGCCGGACCCAACAAAACCAGTTTATTGGATTGAACTTCTTGACAAAGTGTTTTCAATTATTAAATGACCTTTTTGAGTGCTATGTCCAATCTGCCACATATAAGCTTAGTGGTGAGTTAGAATATTAGTGTCTCGCCAAGCAGGAGTGGAGACCAGATTTAGATTCACTATCTTAGGAGGCATTTCACCTAATGTTCAATGATAAATATTTTCCAATGAATATGAGGACAACAAGGGAAAACGAGTTTTCCCAGCTATTGTAGGAAGCTCTGAGTGTAGCTTAATATGAGATGAGATTTACAGAGATGTTACACTACTTAGGCTACATTGTCAATGATGAGGGCTGAAAGGCCAAGCACTTTCAGCATGATCAGACTCATGCCTTTTATTTCCTTCTAGTACCATCTGAGCAAGAGGACTTTAGAGTTGTCTTTCGATAAGCATTGTTGACCGAGCAAGAGTTAGGGAACAAAACCTTGAAAATTTTATCGGCTATAGGTGGCACTCATAGACTGCTATTGAGAAAGGGCAAGAAGAGAAAGGATTTGCATCTAGTGTGGAAAGATGGGCAAGTGTCAAAGGACTGTCATTCAATGAAGTTGAAACCATCAACCCAAGTGAACACCATGAGTACTCCGATGCTGGTGTCGCATCAGGTGGTTTCTTCTTCTAGTGAGCTGCTTGGACTACTTGATTGCTTTAATTGTGAGAAGGCCGAACATTTTGCTCATGACTGCCGTGTTCCCGTGAAGTTTGCTAGACCTTCTCATCAGAAGAACCATGTCCAAGGCAAGGTGTTTGCACCTACCGAGCAGGATGCAAAGGCATCCCAAACCATGGTGGAAGGCATTCTTTCAATGTCATCTATGCATACTCATGTGCTATTTGATTCCTATTCCACACAATTATTTATGCCACCACATTTCGCTGCTATGCTCTCACCAATAGACTTTCTATCCATGTCCACGCCATTTGGCAAGATAGTTCAGGTGGGGGAGGTGTACCCTTGCTGTATGGTCAAAGTTGAAGATTGGGACAAGATGAAGATACCTTTAACTTGTAATAAGATATGTAACTTTTAAGTTATACAAAAAAATAAAAAAAATTAAAAAAAGGAAAGGAGCATAAAAGAAATGAAGGACTCAAGAAAGACAGAACAAGGGAAGAAGGAACTAGGCATGCTGGATTTGATTCATATGGAGCAATCAGAAGAAATAAAATTACTTTAAATTCGTCCAATCTACTAGTGCACTTTTGCAATACTAATTATATACATATTAAAACAGAACACTACTTCAACAGAATTGCAGCAAATTGATTAAATATTTGCGTCTCTTTTCCTAACTTTTACAATGGTAGTTAGGCATCTACAAGTAGTTTACATGTTGCTATTATAGTTGCATAGTTGCTGTGATATGATTGCTAATGATTAACCTTCCATGCTTTGCTGATCTAGTTGCTACATGTGCATCTGTTCCCATTTTCTATTATGTAGGCTGTTGTTACTATAGTGAGTTGTTACTTATGATCCACGGTGGCATTATTTATGTAACAACTACCCACCCTTTAGCCACATTCTTGTCCTCCAGAATGGAAAGTAGGAAACTATTTTGACATAAAGGAAACATCCTCCCAAGTTACCTGAGCTTCATCCTAATTGGTCCAATAGATTAACATTGCTGGAATGATTGAGATCCCCTATTGATGGTCCTCTTTGCAATGATCTGTTGAATATGAATCAGAAAGGAATCCTTATCTCATAGAAGATGTAGAGTTGGCATAGAATACTGCAGATTCCCAATACACTTCTTCAATACAGAAACATAAAAAGACAAGATTTATTTTGCATTTAGGAGGTAGTGTCAATTGATATGCTACTTTTCCCACCTGAGCTTCAATTGGAATGGACCATAATGCTTGGCAGTATGTTTTACTAACATTCTCAATGATACTAAAATTTGTCTGTATGGCTGCTAAGTCACCTACCTCAAAAGTCCCATTAGACCTATGTCCATTTTGTAAGTCTCCTCATTATATTTTGGGCATTTGTTAACTGTTCTTTAAGGAATTGGTTGATGAAATATCTATTTTGGAGGAATGTCTGAATAGATACCACAGGTGTATCTGTGAGATAGTCCATAGGTAGGTATTGATAAACTTAACCATAAAAGAGCTTGGAATGGTGACATGCTAATGCAAGTATGAAAGGTGAAATTATACCACAATTCAGCAAGAGGTAAGCATCGAGACCAATTAGTCTTAGCCAAAAACTTAGTCTTACCCCGAATACAAATTATTGGCTCCGAGAAAATTACCTGCACAACAGTTTTCTCAATTAATGATAACTAGTAATCATAAGTCCAATCAACCTAAAACAAGATATCGATGTGTTATAGGCAATGTCCTTCCTCAACTGTCTTGTGCACGGGATCAGAGTTCTTAGTGCCTCAAAATCAAATTACCCTAGATATGGCCACCATCCTTAGCACAATGATGGTTCAGAGTGGGGAGATGGTTGCAGATATTAGGAGGCTCAGATTAGGGTGGAGGAAGACATGCTATCACCCCCACTGAAGGAGCCAACCCTGAGTTAAAGTTATCACCTAGCCACACTGGCCTAGAGGTGTCATGTCCAATGCCAACTCCATAAGGGGTTAGACAACTGCAGATGCCTCAGCATCAAGTGTAGTTGACCTTTAAGCGTCACTTGAATGATGTAAACCTAAGTTGAGATGATCATCCGAGGTAGGCTCCAACAAGAAAGAAAACCAGAATGGACAACATCCTGTGATACAAAGCCCCATCACAGTGAGCGTCTGAACAAACGCTGACCTGAGAACCTACATTGACACTCGCAGACATGTGTCCACAGCCAATGTCAAGGAAATGATCCAAAGGATAGTGCACACAATCTTTAAAGACCCATGCCAAACAAGTGAAATAGGAATTGGGGCACGTATTTCTTTCATCGATGCTATCCTAGAGCGTCCCTTATTGGAGATGTTCAAAGCCTTACTGATAGAAACATACGATGATACCTTGAATACCTTAGACCATTTTGATCACTTCCATATCCCTGCTGAGATTCCAAAAGCTAAATGATGCAGCCTTTTGCCAATGCTTCCAAATGACCCTCAAGGGAGAAACCTGCATTTGATTCTATTAGCTCTGATCTTGGAGTATTGGCTCTATTGGGGAGATATCCAAAAGCTTCCTCTCCAAGTTGGCCTTAGGCAGGAGGCTAAAGAAAGATCCCTGGCACCTAGCTAACGTTTGATAAGGTCAAAATAAATGCCTAAGTGACTACTTCACTCAATTTAGTGTTGAGGCAGAGGTATCCGAAACATTACTGAAGTGGGAATCCTCGGTAGTGCCATATAGAGAGGAGAAGTCTGGAAAGGAGTCATGATGAGGTGGTCATTTTCCTCTGAAGTTGGAGAAAACAGACCATTCTTATATTCTGTCCAAGGAGGTTAATGAGGTGAGGCTAGAATGAGTTGTTGGGGACTGAGCCAAACCTCCGAAGAGGTATAAGGGTAATAGAGAATGCCAGGAGAACGCCACAACTCTAAATTTAGATATTGCTACCATGGGGTCCAACGAAACACCCACACTTGATTCCACTCAACAAATACCTAGCCCACTATCTTAATGCAGATCAAAGATGAGGATATGCTATTTTGGCCTATGCCAATGTGCCATCTAGAGTCCACAGACTAGTCCAAATGCTACCTGTTTTATAAAGGTCCCTCACATAATATGGAGGACTACATGTGGAAGGCCCGAGTTCGAATATTATTATAATCTTAATTAATTGAGTTAATATAATTAAAATTGAAACCAAATGATGATGAAAATTATGTCAAAAGTCAAATTTGGACCAGATTATATCAAATTGAGGGATGCCTAATCGGCGCCCGTACGTGGAAAACAGATCACTTAGTGTCTGAGGGATGCCTAATTGGCACCTGAGTACGCACTGGCAGAATGTATGCCTTTGAAGCACACCTGAGCGCCCATAACTCGTGAGCTCAACGCCTAAGGCATGCCTAAGTAACGCTCGAACACTGCAATATTAAGCCTCTGTGCTTGATGAACGCCTGACCCAGTGCTCGAGCGCTACTCAATATAAATATTAAAACCCGACTAATTTGTCATTTTTCTCAAAAATTCCGAGAAAGGAGAAAAAAGCTGATGAGGAAAAGAGAGAGAAAGAAGAGAAATGAAGCCTTAGAAGCTCAAATTAAGTGGATTCAAGCTAGATTCTGGTGAGAATTAAGTCAAGTACATTCCGAGCTTTCTTCTCTTATTCTGTTCTTTACTCAGTTTTTTGAGTATTTTTTATTTCAATACTCATGCATATAATAATTTTTGAAGTCATAATGATATTACTTAACATTCATGTATAATTCTCTTCATTTTGTTGTAAAAAAGCATGAAATTCATGTCTAAACTCAAGTCCATGGTATTACTTAGTTGAATTCTACAATATATTACCATGCATGCACTGAAATTGAAGTATAATGTTCTTCCATACTTAAGATTTCATTTATACAAGGTTTAGCAGACTAATCAAGCTCTTGCATGTTCTGAAAATTTAACTTGCATATGCTAGAATTTCACATAAAGGCCCTGCATGTTGACAAAATGAATTGCTATAAACCTTGAGCTACTACTGTTTTCTGCACTAAATTATTGAATCGTGATGCATTAAATTGTTAAGAAAGGTTCTACATGGTTATGGAAATTAAAATCTAGTGTTCAAGCTAAGAATTTATAGAATTATATGAAAAACTCTACAATATTGTTAAGAAATTATAAGCTATTTTTCAGTAAGTGAAAACTATGAATTATGAAGAAAAGAATAGAATTTTCCTAAGAATATGTATTAAACTGTGATTATATCTCAGCAGGTAGTATATTATAGTGATATATCAAGGTTTGAATCTATCATCAGCAGGTGAGAAGCGACATTAGGCCCCGTCTACAGGGTTATATGTATGATGGGCTACCTATGAGTCTTAAATAGTGTCGTACAACATTTGGTTATGTGAAAATAAATATAACTTGAGTTTTGATTATCTATTCCTTTAGTTGATAAGGCCTATTGGCCCATGGTTCCAAAGAAAATCTGATTTTAGCATGTTTTGATAATAAGTATTGGATAAGAACATGATAAAGAATTCTAAAAAAACATAATCTGAATTTCCTGCATAAGTATTAGAGAAATTTCATGTCATTGTATTAGATTATAATTTATTATCCTTCCAATATGTTTTAAATGTAAACTATACATGATCCTTTGTTATATTATATGTTTTGCTAAATTTTTGGCTCACTCCTTACTTTTATTTTACAAATCCCTTCAGATAAGATATTCAGATACATGCAAGATAATCATGATTAAAGGACAAAAGAGATAGAAGAATTTAGAATATGAAATTATGGAATTGTGACATTGTACTTGAATTTGGACACCAATTTAACGCTGTAACTTAGTTTTGGACATCAGTTTAACATGTTTATGATAATTAGAAGCAATTTGTAAATCAATGAGATTAATGATGGTTCGGTTATTATCATGTGAATGTTGATTATGTCGAATATGTTATTGTAGACATGGAATAGTAGCTGTCCGACCACAGATAGCAGCGAAATTTTGATTTTAGCGTATTACGATACTTTGATTTTATTATCGAATAGCATAACTCCTTATATAAAGTCGGATATCACGGTTTGGATCAGTGTTGGAGCCATATAATAACATGGCACACTTTAGATCCTATGTATGGTCTACATTATTTTATTATGGTCGGTTGAGATATCGACATGAAGTTCACATCCAAATATTATTAAACGATAATTTGGTTAATTAATAATTGGTTAAATATTAATGATGGGATTGGGATTTGGAACATAACAGTTAAAGTGGTATCAAAGAAATCATAAAGAGATGCCTTAATTGGTTTGAGGATTAAATTTGGCTAAGTTTGGTTTGAGATTCTAATTTGATTGATTATTTTGTGATCGGATTGAAATATGTCATTTGGACAAGAAGAAAATATTGGACCCAACTCATGCCCTGATCGGGACGAATACTTAGCCATAATGGCGAGAATGGCAAACGTAATGGAATCTATGGCTCGAGGACAAAACCCAGAGCCAGTCTCGACTAGCCTAGGGATGATGATGTATGATCGATTCACAAATGAAAGGGTGTTTGAATTTATGGGCGACTGGGATCCCATGAAGGCTGAAATATGAATCCGGAGAATTAAGAAAGTGTTTACGGTGATTAGATGTCCAGAGAAGGACAAGGTGATGTTCGCCTCTTACTAGTTAGAAGGCGAAGCGGATCTTGGTGGTCTATAAAGAAAAGAGCAATGGGCTTAGAAAATGAAGAGATTTCATTGGACATGTTCGTGGAGATTTTTATGGATAAGTATTTCCCAACGAGTCTAAGGAAACAAAAGGAAGATGAATTTTCCCATCTACGGAAAGGGAATTGAACAGTAGCGGAATATGATACCAAATTCATGAAATTATCCCGCTATACCTCTCACATGATCCATGATGAGGTAAGGAAGGAAAGGAAATTTTTGCAAGGTCTTAATGATGCCATTCGGAGGCAATTGGTGACGTTGAAGTTTGGAACTTATGGAGATGAGTGACGGCCTGTGTTTTCCTAACCAAAATCCAACAGAGTTCTATTTGTAAACGACCGTCCAACTAATACAAACCTGTATAAAAATCCTGTATAGCATAAAATATAGCCACAACATCACAACACAGGATCCAAAAGCCACAACAAAACATATGGCACCGACATCATAATTTAAATTCTGACATCGACTCAGATAAGATATCACTAGGTACCTAAATAAACCATAAAAACCTGCAGAAGCATCTATATCTATCAAATACAGTAAAAACTAGGCTATATGTACATCATCATCATACATACACATCAATATACAATTCCATCTCAATGAGCCAAATACTCCATGAGGAAGGTACAAAACTATAAAACTAAGTCCACAAAGTTTTTCCTCCAAGATCCGCAGCTTAGCCAACTCCTAAATTCTACTCTGCCACGTTAGGCAGAGGCTCGTGCTCATTTGAAGAAATTTGCAATTCTTATCCAATGATTTATATAAAACACCTAAATTACACAGCAGCTATAAACTCAAGAAAATCCTAAAGATATCGATATATCTAAGGCAAACCCATAATCCTCAAATTACAACCAATATAGAAAACATAATCGCAGCAATTATCCCTAAAAATCTCGGTATAACCTCAAGTCACTACTAAAACCATAAAACCTAAATATCCTGCAACCTTATCATCTCATTGAAATATTAACAGGCCAATTTAATCAATCCAATTGTGCTATCTAAATTCACAATAAATGAACCGTCCTTATTAGCTAATCCACAATTATTAAAACATCTAGGATCCTTACAGTTCTAATAACCTCGAAACAAGGTCACAATGATTTCCCATCCCAAAGTTCCAGCCCTTCAAATACAACTCCTCTTCTAAAAAACCAAAAGCAAGGCACCCATCGATTCAGACATTAGGATTTACTCGTGGTTCACCTATCAACATCCCCTATGAAGTATTGAAAATATATCAAGTCTTAAGACTCCCAACATCCATTATCAACACTGATGTTCGCCTTCCTCGAAAGACACTGATATTCATCCTCACAATCCTTAAATAGATTTATCCACTTGCATTGTCATATGATTATCTCTTCTTTATGCCATAGCTACTCGGACCTTTAGAATCATTAGGAAGTAACCATCTCCAAAAGCAATACCGATAAGTCCTCAAAGTAGAGACCTCAATTGCTATCTCTAAACCACGAGTGGAGTAATTCTAATCATTGAATTCTCCCCCACTTAATCCAATAGCAACCACCTACATACGATGTAGGAAAGACATAATCCTAAATATTCCTCAAAAACATCACATTCTACTATAATTCACTGGATCCATCAAGGATCAACACAAACGACATGGTCAACAATTACCCTTCATTCCTCAAAAGCTATCCCCACATTTTATTTTGACAGATACCGATTGCCTTCAAGCCAAGCACCCCACGGTCGCTGCAAATCCTCAAGGAATACTTAATGGATAACTGCCTTTCACAATCCATGATACTGTCCTCAAATAAAATTCATACACCCCCATAATTATTTGAATTTATCGATGATGCCATCACAAAATTTACCTAAATATAGTTGGAAGTCCACTCCATGAAATTCATAAAAAGGCCAACGAATCTAAAATCCCAGATGACATTAACGGCCATATCTTATCCTGAATACTGCCACAGGCACAACTCCTAATTATCCACAATTAACAATACTATAGATACATATCGATCTTAGAAAACACCAAGCCCTTACAAAAGACCAAATGATTCATCTATTCATTCACAGTGCCGCATATTAAATCATTAATCTCCCGAACAATCTAAATTCTAGTCATTCACAGGTGACCTCATCAGTTTATCTTAACAACCCCAAATATTCTAAAGCATCCCACAACGGTACCTAACCAATACCTTCTCGATCCTATACGAAATCCTTAAAATCGATGTCGATTTTGACACAACCTCGAATTACTAATCAAAGATAAAAGGCCTAATATTTTCCTCTAAGAAACATTCACAAGTGCTTACACGGTCAAATATCTTAGTGACCACAAGATGACTTCTCGATGTGATTCTCATTAAATGACTTGCAGGCACAATGATACTAATTTCCTTATACTTCGACCAACTGTGCCTCGTACTTCAAACTTCACAATTCAATTACAAGATATAATATCTTTATCAATCCAATTCATAATAGCAAGGTAACTCACTAACCAAATTAACACCAAAATCGAATCAAAGCTTGGTACCACAAAATAAATCAAATTAGCTCAACCAATTATTTCTACGGACCCAAGAAATATCGTAGATATCGATATAACTAACACAAGTCTATAGTCCTCAGAAAAATATCATTGATATCAGTATAACTGGCACGAAATACATGATCCTCAAATAAACAGATAAACTTAGGAAACACAAATGAAAATCTAGATTCATAATCCCAAAATAACACACTGAAATGCCCAAAATTTAAAGATCCTATCTTTCACCATGGTAAACAACACCTCCACGCCTTATGCCACAACTGAAAAACCTCGATCCAAGGCAGTGAACCTCTTCACTGTCTGACTTAAGGGATAAGGACAACCCTTCATTATGTGACTGACTGCTTATAATTAGAATCATGCTCCCAAGAGCTCATCGGAAAGATATTTATCCCTAAAAAGCATTCACGATGATATTCTATGATATCTCTTTATCTTCCCAAACATTGGGTCACTGCAAATACCATTTCAATTCTCATAATCCACATTTCAAACTTCTACAGGATCCGAGCCACCTAAAATTCAAGCACTTAATTATTATTACTAAATCAATCATAAATCGACATCCTCAAATTTGCTAATACAAAAAATTGACTCCAAGTTATGCTAACCTCAAGCCATCGATTCCATCTTATCCATCTCACTTGCCATGTCATTTAGGCATCTCCATTCCTAGTCCTTGGACCAAAATCAACCTAAGTTAATCCTCAAGGTATACTCTTTCAACTTATCTTTCTCCCGGTTCTCATTCGGAGTAGATCCTCTAAGACTTTCAAGTCTCCTCATCATACCCAGCAAATTCAGATACCCAACTTCTTGGTCATACAGCTGGCTACCTCCAAGCATAGAGCTCTGTCTAGGCGACATGATTAGCTACTGATATCCTTTCTGAAACAAGAATGATTTGGGTTAAATTACAACTCAACTTGAATATTAACCAGGACATTATACACTAGGCAGTTAAACATAACTAACTGATCCTAACTTAGTTCTACCCTGAGTGAACTAACATAACTTAATTAAGACACTAACTAGAGCACCACAACTATATAATCAAACTTAACTATTGATCCTAACTTAATTCTAGTCTAAGTCATTTAAACTAGGATAACTAGAACTATCCAATCTAACTTAACTATCCTATGTCTACATCTACCTATTCCATCTAGCCTATATTATCCTAGGTTTCCACAAAATTCAAATCAAACCTAAGGCATCTCTTCTCTAATACCAACTGTGACGGACCGTATTTTTCTAACTGGAATCCGGCAATATTTTGACTATAAATGACCATTAAACTGATACAAACCTGTACAAAACTTCTGTACAGCACAAAATATAGCCACAATATCACAACATAGGATCCAAAAGCCACAACAAAATACGTGACACCAACATCATAATTCAAATTATAACGTCAACTCAGATAAGATACCACTAGGTATCTAAATAAACCGTAAAAACCTGCGAAAGCATCTATATCCATCAAATATAGCAGAAGTTAGGCAACATGTACATCATCATCATCATACATATATATTAATATACAAATCCATCTCAATGAATCAAATACTCCATAAGGAAGGTGCAAAACTACAAAACTAAGTCCACAAAGTTCTTCCTTCAAGATCCACAACTTAGCCAACTCCTAAACTCTACTCTATTACGTCAGGCAGAGGTTTGTACTCATTTGAAGGAATGAAAACAGTAAGGGTAACCCAAATACTCAGCAAGTGCAATACAATCAGAGACAACAAATAGTACACGTAAAATAAAGCTAAGGAGGGATGTAAGAGCATAATAAAGATACATAAACATAGAATATAATCAAATGCATTTTCGAAATTCATTTATCTTTCCTGATTTACTTATCTTTCTTTAGGTTCCAAAACATAAATAAATACTTCTTTACTTTGTAGACTAGGGCCAGTAAGCTTTACCAACTAACGGTGCGGTCAAACAAGAAAAAAATGTGTTTATTTCTACACATTTTAAAACGTAACACACGTAATTCAATACCCCGTGGTGAGCAGTATACCTTTAACCTGATATACGGGGCCATAAACATATGCCACCATATCCCTCGTGACCCAGAGACAATCCTCGTGCTTCCACAATAATATCTTAAGGCATACCATGGAATACTATCATCTGAAATATAAATCCGTCCGTGATCCAGGTTTCATAATTTCTTATTCTTTAAGGGAAAGTCCACCAAACTTCTTTTTACAAAGTTCTCACTCCGGGAGAACGAATCATAAACATAAATTATGGCATTCCCTTCGTATACTTGCATAATTCTCATAAATTTAGATTCCACACGACTTAAATTACATGCATATTGAACATAAAACATGGAACATATTAGAAATCCTTACCACCATAAGCCGAACATAACTTTAAAACTTTCAGACAACTAATTTTCTTTATAAATGCATATAACGTAATTTTTGGAGCATATACAAGATAATATATAAAATGTACATATGAAATAATATCCCGATTCATGTCTGATAATATTCTAATTTATATAAAATTAACATATATAAAATATATATACATAAATACCAAATATACGAAGTACCCGCATCCATAAAGCTAAGGTTACGAATTTCTAAAGTCAAATCATGTATAAATTACAAACAATTCGGATAAAGTCCAGAGGGGACACGGGTTAGGATTTTGGTGAGCATAATTCCATATAAAACTATCAAATCGAACACCCAATTGATAAATTAACATATTCAAGGCATGGGTAATGATTTTCTAATGCCAATTTATGTAAAAATCTCCAAAATTGGTGGGTAAAAACATCCGGATGCAGGGTTAAGGTTTTAGTGCGAAATATCGACCAAAACTAGGAAATCGGACATGAAATCCACATATGTGCATGCTCAAATCATAGGTAACTTAAAATATAAATTTAATCGGGTTTCGGAACGATGATACCCGAAGAAAACGAAATAAAAGTGCAAAGAAACAAAAGAGGAGAACATGAGTGCACTTACATCGACCCGATCTATCACTTCTCTAACTAGCTCCAAGCCGAAATTGAACCCAAGAACCTTGATTTCTCCCTTCTCTCTCTTCTCCCTCACTCTCTCTCTCTCTCCTTCACGTGGGAAGCCCCGAAAAATGATGAAATAGAACCCTCGTGGTTTCTTAAATCCTGGGCTGGCACGCACCTGGATCCAATGCCCACTCCGGGCACTCGAACGCCCGGTAAGCGTGGGTCCCCTGGAACGGGCGCCCGAGGTAGCGTCCCCCGTCACTGCCTCCAACCGCATCTAAACTTAACTTTTCCCATATGAATTAAGCCCAATCTTAATCATATTATCTTAATTACCCGAAATTACGATGTTCAAAAAACCAATACATTACAAGACGTGTTGGACTAAGCTCTCTTGTTTGAGCGAGAGCTAGAGAGAGAGAATTCTTTGAGAAGAAGGCTGCTAGCAGGGGAGGCCAAGGATCCAATCAAAGTTCGGGGTCAAGAGGTTTCCATAAAGATCAAAGCCGGCAGAGAAAGGAAAGAAAAGTGTTGAAATGCAAGGTGTACCAGGCCCTCAATCAGCAACGCCCGTATGCCCACATTGTGGCAAATCTCATGAAGGGAGGCCATGCTATAAGATTTTGGGCGCCTACTTTAATTGTAGCCAACCCGACCATATGATCAAGGATCGCCCTCATCCTTCGAGGCAAATGGCGAGGAAGCTAAGCACTTCAGGAAGAGCTTTTGCAGTGATGGTTGAAGATGCAGATGCGTCATCCATGGTGATGGAAGGTAAACTTACTATTTTCGAAACTTCATCTCATATACTTTTAGATTTGAGGTCTACACACTCATTTGTGACATCGAAATTTGTTCGCTATTTGATGTCACTCCCAAGGATCATGGATTTTGCATTAGTTGTGTCAACACCTACGAAATTATCTTTGATCATAGATATTGCGTACCCTAGGTATGCTGTTTGGGTCAATGGATAGGAGTTAATTATGGATTTGATTTTGTTAGACATATATGATTTTAAATTGCTACCTCGGGTCTCCTCCCTTGCTCACCAGACTAACCCTAAGAGAGGACCTATACCTTGTTATATTAGAGAAGACCCTCAAATCAACCCTGCTAGAAGAGGAAGAAAATATTTAGAAGTTAGTATATTACATCAAAAAACTGTTGTCAGATCAACATCTAAAATACTTTTGCTAATAAGGCCGCACTAGCACTTATCTTCACTGCAAGAAAACTAAGACCCTACTTCTAGTCTCATGAGATTACAGAGGCTGTAGACTGGCCTCTGACGAAGATCCTAGTGAAGTTGGAAGTTTCTGAGATGCTAATCATATGGATAATCAAGCTTGGCGAATTCAATATACAATCCAACCAAGGCCCACCGTCAAAGGACAAACCTTAGATAACTTCATTTTGGAATGCACCGTATCACGATTGCTCTAGCCATAAGAAACACATCCGATTGAAGATGATTGGATGAGATGGACACTATATGTGGATGGAGATTCGAAAGGCATAGGAAGTGGATTAGGGGTGCCTCTCATCTCCCCTAAAGAAAAAAGAATGGGCATACTCCATTCACTTTTACTACCTCCAATGATGTAGCTAAATATAAAGCTCTAATAATTGGACTTCGGATAGCAAGGAAATGCTAAAGATATGATTTAACCACATATAATGACTCTGAGTTAAGTAATTAACCAATTACAAGGAGACTTCAATGCTGTCAACCCTGACCTCACAAAGTACATATGGGAAGCTTAGGCTTTCTCAATCCATTGGCCTGATCCAAGCTTGTCCACATTCTAAGGAACCAGAATAGAAGAGCTAATATACCGTGAAAACATGCCACCATATGCCTTGACAATGAGCCAAGCAGGGAGATGATCAAGAACCTCTCTTGATTTAGATTAAAGAATCGAAAAAATCCTCTATGTGGCTGTTGAACCCAATTGGATGACTCCATATTATATCTACAGGATGCACTCTGGTTGCAAATCCCTTTATCTTCATATACTCAATCCCATTTATTGAAATGTCTCAACCTAATGGAAGTATATTACACATTCCAAGATGTAAATCTCAAAATATGTGGCAAACACTTTGTGAAAAACATTTAGAACTGAGATTGTACACCGAGAGTATTATTGGCCAACTATAAAATGCGATGTCCTACATTTTGTTAAGTGTGACGAATTCTTGATCCACGAAAATGTCTTCAAACAGTCAAAGGCAAAGTTGACCGCCGTATGAAGCCCATGGCTTTTTAAGTAGTGGGGGCTTGACATTCTAGGACCATTTATATTCGCATCTGGAAAACAATATTCATGATTGTAGGCATTAATTTGTTCACTATGTAGGTAGTATCACCCTTGGCCAAAATGATGGAACAAAACATTGTAGATTTTATGATACAAAGCATCATATGCCAATTTGGCATCATTGAAGTCATGATTACTAATAATGACATGCAGTTACAAGGGAAAAAGCTCACATAGTATTTTGAATAGCTTGAATTTCGGCTTTTTATTTAAAAAATAATTAACAAGAAAGCCACACCTCTGTTTCGTACCCTCAATCCAATGCTACATTAAAGCCCAATACGAAAATTCTAAATGGTTTAGGATGATGTTAGACAAAAGTGAGAGATTAGGTGGATAAGCTACCCAATGTCCTATGGGCATTACCAAACAGCATTGCAGACGGATACCTTAGATATCCCATATAGCTTATGCTTTGAAGAGGAGGCAGCTATCTAATAAAATTTGGGTTACCCAGTCTAAGGTATCCAACTTTGAGCCTACCACTAATGGCTAAATAATTTGCCAACAGCTAGGCCTACAAAAAGGAGGCCAGGAACATAGCTAATCTTTGAACCTGAGCATACCAACAAATGATAGCCCGATACCATAGAAGGAGTTTCAAGGAATGACCTTACAAGTAGGAGACTTGGTTCCAATGAGCATATCCAGTTGAAAAAGTAACAGGGTGGGAAAAATTATCCCTAACGTGGAAAAGGTCATTCATAGTAGTCATGGTCATTAGAGATTGCACTTATAAGTTAAAGACCAAGTCTGGAAAGCTAGTGCAGAGAACCTAGAACTTCGTACAATTAAAGAAGTACTATCATTAGGCAACAATTAGAATTCTGAAAGGCGATAGAGGTACATTTTTCAATTGATAACTTATAATTGGCATGTTCATCTGTATTTTGTGAATCATATAAGGATAATTTTTAAAGAATTTACATCGCTATTGTTTTCAATAATAGAATAACTTATATATGTTAAATTGCCGTAGTTGGATGCCTATTTCCATATTGTTTGCAATTATATCTATATGCATTAGCAGCCTAACTTTGAGTCAATTGTCTTACGACTTTTGCAAATAGATTAGGCCCAAGTAGGCCACATTCTAGTCTCTTAGAGCATGCCACTACCACTTCCAAGCCAAGGCTAGGATAGGTTAACAAAGGTCCTCTAAGGAGTTAATAAAATGAGGCACCTATAGATGACAGAAAGAGGAACCCATAGATGCCTAAACCACAAACACCCTTATTTAAAAATAACCCTTCGGAAGGGTAGAAAAGCCCTAACAAGGCCAGATCTAATCAGTTAGAAATCTTTAATTATAATATATCAGATAAGACACCTCATGGAGGCTAAACCTAAAATAAGTAAAATAACGGCAGAGATACCTCACAAGGACCAAGCTTAACGATGCCAAATATAATACCAGCTAAGACACCTCGTGAATATCAAGGAAAAAACTGTAAGTGTGACAAAGGGTAAAAAAGTCTCATAGAAGAGGCATCACAAAAATCAAGGGTTCATATGAAGTAACTACAGCTTACAAAAAGCACACGAGGCACCTAGGTAGGGGGATCTATAGAATAAAGGAAGAACTGATAGAAACGGCACAATCTCAAATGATAGGGCACATGCGTAGCATAGATGAAGGATGCTGAAATAGTTAAACATAGTAAAAATATCTTTTTCATTAATCAATACAAGTGTTACTAAGTACGAGCGATAGAATTTTATCCACACAAGCAGTAGATATCAAAGCAAACTTCATCCCTGGATCTAACAGCATCCCTCAAACCGATGGTCGAGGTTGTTCAACCATAGTGCAAAAGAGGCATCACCTGATTTCTTTGAAGTAGGTGTTGAACTCCAAAGAAATGGCACCAATAGCCCATTAGTAATACCTACGCGACGGAATAGGCCTGGACAGTATGCTTCTACTGGCATTAGAAGGTGACCCGATCTCTGCAGGACATAGCAGATCTAGCAAGGAAGAAAAGAAGTTGTGACCTCTCGCGACGACATGTCAAGCCCGAAGTACGCCACCCAAGCAGATACATCGCATAACCAACTGCCACGAGCACAAAGTTAACCGCACATGAGGAAGGATGTATCCATCTCGGAGAAGTTTAGCGTGAGGGGTTAACAATATAGGAAAGGATATATCTACCTCAAAAACTCTTCAGATCCAGAATTGACAATAGCCAGAAGGCAAATGCCTCTCATTCATGGTTCCACAACGCCATCCCTCAGTTGGAAGTAGGGATTGTTTCAAGGGTACCACATCATTGTGAATAGCAAGCTCGAGTCGCCACAGGGATGGAAGCTCTTAGGCTCCCTAAATCATCACTCATGGATAAAGAGGGCAAAAGAGTGTCTTTCCAAAAAACGAAGGATTTTGGTCTGCAAAAAATTCAGCCAAAGCATCCTTTTATAGCAGCGCAGCGAGTAAGGTCATGCACTGGCCTCACGCATACCCCTACACGTGAAAGGGCATTCCCTATCAAATTGTTGACACATGGCAAAAGATTATCCCTCCTGAGAACTGGAGCCACATTCGTTAGGGTTTGCAGCCCGCTGCGATGTAGCAAATGTCACTGTCAACTAACTTCAAAGCCAGCTTGACATTACTTGTTGCAGTAAGAAAAGCTGAGGGTCTACGCCCGTGAAAACTCAGTCCCACGGCAGCATCCCAATATGCCTACGAAACTGCCAAATCGACCGAGTTAGGAGGGGCAAATAATAAAGGAGGCGAGAAGGAGACAGAATAACCGGTGGTTAAAACACGCATGTATAGTGATGTCGACCATCATATCCAATAGTTTAGTTGGACTGTAGTGGGATGGACTGAATTGAACAGGATTGGACTAGGATGTCCCCTCAGCAAGAGAACCGGCGGCATCCTCGGAGGAGTGGGAGCAAGCACGCCCAACATGCAGGCCTCATGCTAAGAAAACCTAGGCACCTCGTCCCCCTGATCACAACTCTTGACGTCATCCTGAAAAGACAATGGCAGATCAAGGCCTAGGGAAATAAAATGTCGACAGGATATCTAGCGCAAACTCCTTGCTAACAAGCTCAAGTGATTAAACCTCTGGAAAGATGACAACCACTTCTACTGCTGTTAGTTGGTGATACATAATCTAAAAACTTTTTGATTGTTAAAGAAAAAATTAATAAATTTTAAAATTTTTAGAGATATGATATTTATTGATTGATACATAT
>JAODPA010092786.1:0-23168 GCA_025585075.1 Nepenthes mirabilis | reverse complement strand
AAACAATTACTAATTATTTATTTTTTTAAAAAAATGTCAAACACAGACATTGACGTCGGGTTAAATTAAGCCTTAGGGATAGGGATAGGGATAGGGATAGGGTCTCTATTGTCCATCACTGCCTTGCCTCACCACCTTTGGTTTTAGTTAACGTGGCGGCTGAAAAACGATGCCGTTTCGCCTTAAACCCTGCTCATCTGGATCACTCCCCTTGATTGGCAAGCCCAAATCCCTAACTCTACTAAAGCGGCAAACGCATCGCTTCGGTTTCCTTGCCTCCGTCCTGCCCTTCTTTATCGTTGTTGCTTTCTCTCACTTCGCCGCCGACGATGCAGAGCACAGCGCAGCCGAATAAGCTCCGGTGGGGAGAGTTGGATGAAGACGACGGAGACGATTTAGACTTCCTCTTGCCGCCGAAGCAGGTGATCGGACCAGACGAAAACGGAATCAAGAAAGTGATAGAGTACAAGTTCAACGATGATGGAAATAAGGTCAAAATAACCACCACCACTCGGGTTCGGAAGCTCGCCAAGGCGCATCTCAGTAGACGCGCTGTCGAGCGCCGCTCCTGGGATAAGTTCGGAGACGCCGTCCATGAGGATGTCGGTAGCCGTTTAACTATGGTTTCCACAGAAGAGATCCTCCTTGAGCGTCCCAGGGCTCCAGGTTTGGCTTTTCACTTTTTATTTGTTTTTTGTTTTGTTCGATGTTTTAGTTTTTCTTCTTTTCCTTTGTTTTCGCTGTCTGCGTTTTGATGTATCCAGTTTGGAGATATTCTGATGTGATTCGTCCTGTTTGGAACTTTTGTGGTTGGAATATTGCGAAATTTGAGATCTATGTTCCCGGGACAATTAGTTTTTGTGCCGTCCGATTTTTATGTAACGGTTCCCTGATTGATTCCTGAAATATTAGTTTTTGAAATCTAGAAACACGAGAGATGTTTTTAATCTGGAAAGCCTTGGAGAGAGTATAACGGCTGCCCGTTATTTGAGGACTCATTTCTGAAGCTATTTTTTCGCTTAGGATGTGATTAAATCGTTCATTTAGATTTCCCAGTCCCATTCTGGATGTTGCGAGTTTCTTCTAGAGTGAGTACTATTTATAAAAGCTTCAATTATTTTTTTTTATAAATCTATACTCTCCCCCCCCCCCCTCTTACTTTGGGTGAAGGGCCTTTTGTTATGGATTACTTCAACGGCATGATGCCTCCTCTTTGGGGAAGGTGAAACTTAAAGGAATTAGCTCACCAAATTGGACAAGTTCCTTCATGTAAGTGTGATTTTTTGGACGTAAATGCTGATATGTATTGAGTTGAATCTTTTATGAAACATTGAAGCAGGGAATGAGTGGATATATAGGAGCCTAGGGATCTTCCGCTCCTTCCCAATAGTGCACTATATCTAATCTGAAAATCTGAGTTAACTTATAGAGGACAGGAGAAAAGCAACTCTGTTATTTTCTCCAGTGTTTGTCATCCATTTTTTGATTATTTAAGCTTACATGATATTGAAATTGCTCAAAAGCGTATCAAGCCAGATTGTTTCTTGAGATACTGAATAATCTCTTGCCAGAACACTTATTACGGATGGTTTAATGTGGATACAATGTGCCAAAGGGGGGTGGCTTGTCTAGATTGCAATTTTGGGGATGAGGTTGATTTGTGGGAGATTATCTCTGTAGTTAGCATTTCAGTTGCAGTAGTCATAAATGATGTTGGCTGTAATTTTCATGCTTCGCTTAAGCTCTTAAGAAGCCTTTTATGTGTAAGTGGCATGCCCATGCCATGCTGTGTATATTTTATATATTGTGACATGGGAGTCATTGGTTTAGACTGTGAAAACATTTTCTTGGTAATGTATGGGTGAGGCTTCATACGGGCATTAGTATCCCCATGCCTTTCCAACAACTTGTGCTGCCCTTTTTAATTAGGACATTAGGATAGGGTGATAACTGTCATTTTATTTCCTGCTAGCATGTTGCTTGAGCTGCATTGGAATGGCAGAAAAGATATTATGTAGGTGATCTGATCAACTATCCAAAAATGCAGATACATGTGATAAATTTATCATCTTAATTACAAACAGCGGGATAGAGTGGTGGAGGTTGAAATGCGTTTTTAACTCTTACTGTGTTACTTTGATCAATGTTGTTAAAGGTACACCTAGGCATGCATAGGCTAGGGGCTTGAATTCAGGAGCCTTAGCATACTTAGTTCAGACTCATTTCAACAAGTGAGCACCCATGCTCCAAGGTGCACACGTTTTTTTGAGACTTAAGGTGTGTGCTTTTAGCGCCTTATAATTTTTTTNAATGAATTTATGATTATTGTCGTAAATATTTTTTGGGTATTTCTTATTCTATTATTGGCTTTAACAATAAGAATTCATTACAATATCATTGTGTATATATATATATATATATATTTTTTTTTCGAAAGCACTCCTTCACTTATGTAACCCTTTTACGACAATTTATACAACTCTTTTCTTATATAGAAAGAAAGAGTTTTTAAAAAAATAAGAAAAAGAAAAATAAAAGAGGCCCATGCGCTCTATCTATACATGAAAAGATTATTGTAGAAGGGTTGTATATGAGTTGTATGATTATTATTTTCCTTTTAGAAGTGGGCCCTCACATCAAGCTTGTGCCTAGGCCCAAGGATCCTTTGTGCTGTAATGCGGCTTGTGCTTTCAAATACACTGACGTTGATTAAATTACAATGGTGAAAGAGGATTCTTGAGGCCAATCCCCCCTCCCCCTTCCCCAAAAAAACCCTAGTATGACTTCAAAAGCCTTGTTGATGTTGTTATGAAAATTTTCCTCCTTTTTGGTCGCATTCAAGTGGGTAAAGGAAGATGAAAGAAGAAGACAGTGCAAAAAAAAGGATGGGAAAGGACTCATTCCACTGTTTCAATGAATATTAACGAAATGATATACTTGTCAGTATACCATTTAGTTTTCATTACCTTTATATTTTCTTATTTGTTGAGAGGAGCTGATGCTTGCAAAAAGATTATGGTGGTCCTTGCATATTTTCCTAATTGACTACCAACTAAGGATGATGTTAATAAACAGGATTTTATAAGAGTTTTTGTGTGCTTCGATCTGTTTCTTGACCATTCCTAGGATGTTAATATTGTCCCAGAAACCTCATATGGGTACAGCTTTTTGCTGCTTCAATTCAGATGAGATTTATTTGTCTTCAATGTGTTAATTCTAAGCAGAGATATTTGTATGATCAAATTGGCTAAAGAAGGCCACTGAATGCAGTGAGCATCCATTTGTCTTGTATGACCCGAGCATCCACTGAATGCAGTGAATCGGTTGGTACTTTTTTCGGTCAAGATAATGAAAGCGAGTCTTAGCACAACAGCAATATTAATTAATTATGAGGCATTAGCCATGGTTGTGACTACAGAAACAGCTTCTTTGCAATACAAAGAGTGATGTGTACAATGCGTTACATGGCTGTAACTGATTATCTTTTAGGCTGATACTGAGATTTGTGGACAGGGAGCAAGCAAGAGGAGGCAAAGGTTGCCGGAGACTCCTTAGCTCAGCTTGGGAAGGGTGGTGCTGTTCTCATGGTATGCAGGACCTGTGGTAAAAAAGGTGATCACTGGACTTCTAGATGCCCATATAAGGATCTTGCCCCGCCTACTGATGACAAGCCTGCTGCTTCTGAAGTGGTGACTGCTACTACCGGTGCCAGCAACAGAGCATACGTGCCCCCAAGTATGAGAGCAGGTGCAGAGAGAACTGGAACTGACATGCGACGTAGAAACGAAGAGAACTCTGTACGTGTTACCAATCTGTCGGAAGACACCCGGGAGCCAGATTTGCAGGAGCTGTTCAGGCCTTTTGGTTCCATCACTCGGGTTTATGTCGCCATTGATCAGAGGACGGGCCTGAGCAGAGGTTTCGGCTTCGTCAACTTTGTAAACAGGGAAGATGCTGAAAGAGCTATCAACAAACTCAATGGTTATGGGTATGACAATCTCATCCTCAGGGTTGAATGGGCCACGCCAAGATCGAATTAGACTTTTGTTTGAGGTTCTACTGCTCTTATGCCCTATTTTCATGGGAAACTTAGCAGGATGTTAAATATTTTGTGATAACCGACAGAGGTTTTCTTGCATCAGGTTTGAACAACTATTGCTTTTGTTTCAATCCATGATTAGGGAAGTTTGTCAACCATGGATTGTTCGTTATAATGTTTGTGCAAGAAAAATATCGTTTGGAGCTGTGGAATAAAATATCAAACTATATTTTAAAATGCTGATTGACTTATTGTGGTTGGGGCTTCCAATACTGGAACAAATCGCAGCCGATATATTTTTCATTTGGTCAATATTTCTCTTTCTATCCCAATTTGTAGTAGGATTCTTGCTTCTAATAACGGTATGATATGCATTGTTTGATATTGATATATGACAAATAAGGGTACGATAGCCCTATTGATTTCCTCATTCACTGGTACACTTTCCTGTAATGTTGTTTGGTAAGCTTTAGTCGTCAAATGCAAACCCCACTTTAAGGTCTAATTTTATGTCAATTTGATTTGGTGTGGGAAGCTTTTCCTCAAGTAGGGAAATTATTTTACGTTGAACTAAATTATTATGAGCATCATTTGCTTCTGAGTTGAATATTCTCTCAAAAATGTTCACATAACTCAATGAGCTGCTGAATGAAACCACCAAAAAGGCTCAGGTGCATATGAGCCATTTGAGGATAGCCAAGTAAGGAAATAAGTAAAGATAACTAAAAGAAGTCTCATGAAACTTTCAATATCGAGTTGTAACAAGCCACCTTTAACTTCAGAAATTTTTAAACTCCTTAAAGCAAATCTTGCATCATTGCAAACCATAAGCTTTCCGGTGCTGACACTACTGTTGAACCACCGCTTTAATATCACTTATTACGATGGATGTTTGGAGCCATCATAGAAAGAAGTCTTACTATACCACTCGTACATACACATATAGCTATTACAAGCACATGTAAGCACAATCACATACTGAGCTTATTTACATATATTAAACACCATTTAGATCCAAATTGTGGCCTATTTGGCTATGAACTAACACACATTAACCGACTTTTGTTTCTTTTTGTGCGGAACCTTTATCAACTCATGTCACACATGTTTCTTAACAAAATGCACAACTCTGATGCCCATACGGTCAAATGAAATAGGTCTAACCATACCTATTCATTTTCATTTTCAAATTATTGTTTTTTTTTCTGCAGCCTTCCACAGAACCAGCTCTGGTATTACTGGGATAGATTCAATAGATTACACACACACAGCAAAATTAACTCCTCTTGACAATGCTGGATATTATTCCTAATATAGACTGATCTGGGATTTCGAGGTACATATCCAATTGAGAACTATGACCTTCAGTAGGAAAATATAAGTCCCTCAACAGCCCATTTTTCTTACTGAGATTTGAATGAAAAACACTCAAATTTGGAACTTCTTGAGTCCAAAAAATGAAAGCATTTCTAATTGGAGTTAGAGAAAGATCTGCTCAGTCATCATCAACATAGATAGTTTCTTGCTTAAACAAACCACCAAAAATGTTCCTCATCTCGGGCTTAGACTCGGCTTGTTTATTACCTTTCACCTTTGGCTCTTCATTAGCCCTTTTCCTCATTGGCAAAGGATTTGAGCTCAGCTGTCTGACCATAGCTTTCTGGGCAGGCAGAGTCCGAGCCTTAGCTTGTCCTCTGGCAGTCGCAATCTGCACCTTTGGTGGGTCAATTATAGGCTTTTGTACCGCTGTTGCTAGCTGTGAACTAAGCTTTTCCCATGATATTCCTGAACCGAAATCTTTCGCCTTGTTCAATACGTTTTCTACTGAAGTGCCTGCTACCTCTGCCTTCTGTTTTGCTTCTTCAGCTAGACTGGTAGCTCGAGCTTCTTTCTCTGAGAGCTTCTTCACTTCTTCTTTGAGTTTCTTGGCAGCCTCAGCCGCTTCACGAGCCATCTCAGAAGCCTTGATCGCTTCTTCCTCAGCTTTTGCCTTTGCCAATGCCTCTGCATAGGCTTTCCTTCTTCCATCCTCAGGAATGGCACTAAAAGGAATATTCGACAATACAGACTACTCTCTAATATGAGTAAACCAACAAGTTCCCATAAGACATGGCCTCCCGCGTGATTGCCTGCCCGGTTGGTCCAGGGACCAACAATGGATTAGTCTTGGTCTGAGGCCAAACAATGATTACAGGTCAAGCTGGCTCAAGCATGTCTGACCCTTATCATTTGTTGCCCAGGTCAAGTTCTGATCTTTTGACAAGGAGTGACACCTTAGAAGACATGACATCCCATCTATCTATCGACACTTCGATAATAACAAACTCATACGAGAATAGACAGATAGATGGGTGCCACATCATCCAAGAGTGTTCCCTGAACATTTCTCTTTTAACAAGAAAGCACATGACAAAAGGATAGCTGGTAACAGCCTGCAATTGTTAGGAGGCGGAGCATTTTGCCCCACATATCAGGAATTGGATAAAGATCAACCGTATCTTAAGCTTTTGGATTTGGCTTGCAGTACCTGAAAAGCTCATGTACTGGCCTTGAGGGGGCTGATGGATCTGTATAAACTTCCACAACCTGATTTGAGCAAGAAAATAGATAAGGGGAAATACACGAGTAGCAGCCGATTGTCAAGTATTTGTACAAGCATTATAATTGAAAATCGAAATTACAAATGCAACTATAGTTCCTCTGTCATTTGTCTGACAACAACTCCATCTCAAGGGCCCTTCAGAAGCCACCGTCTGGCCACCCTCTCCCTACAGATGCCCTATAAATGGCTAAGGTACTTTTCACTGTGTCGTCATTACTTATTTTAACATACACTAACTTAAACATTGCAATGCTCAATCTAGGGACTTCAGTGTCTTCAATGTTTGTAGATGTATACTGACCCACTCAGGTTTGCAACAACTAGGTTTGCACCTGCGACTCAAACTCATGTTGACATCCAAATCCATCTTGGACAAGTTACAGACATAATCAAGTACATCATTACCCAATAGGTGTTTTCCTGTAGATATATCTGAATTTAATGGACCCCAACAAAAAGCATGACATACGTCTTAGGCGAGATATCCCACTGCTTAAACCTCAGTTCACAGAGGTAGCATTTGATCCCAAATATTAGTACCGGGTGAGCATAAAACAATTCAAACAAATAACACATAGAGTGAGGCTCACTTGTACGTCCTATTCATTCATTTATTTTTGTATACACTAGTGTTGATGGGTAGATAGGACACCACATCACCCTATTATGTCTCCCTAACGTCACCCGTAAAAATAATATCCTCAAGTTCTCCTTTCTTTCCTTCTTATCTGTCTACCAAGAGGCCAACTTAGCTTGGCTACAAATACTTCTTGACCACAAAGCCCCCAGTTCAGACAAAAAGCAGCAGGATTTGATCTTAACCTCTCATCAGGGCACAATTCAAACTAACATTAGACACCATCATGGCTGCCATCAACATATAAAACAATTTCTTCTTTTATGGTTTTTTGTTCTTAGAAAACAATGTTCAAGTTTTCAAAATAATGCAATGGGTTACCTTATTTTCTGCTACTGCTGTATTGGAGAAAACGCCAGCTACAAGTAATGCCATCCTTGACTTTGGTACCTGAAGATATTAAAAAAATGAGAACAAATACAACGAAGACTTGAAGAAATTGAAGACTAAAACAAAGTTGAAAATATGTTTTTTTAACAGAAAGGACTAAATGAAATCTCATACATTACATTACTTTGTAGTCGTTTGCACCTCCATTTCCTTCAGCTGCCACGACAACATTATACGAACTCTCCGGCAAAAAGTCATCAGTCAACCTCGTCTTTACCAAGGTATATCTGACATCTGTTTCTACAACTTTCTGAAGAAACTCGGGCAAAGTCAACGGTTGAGATTTGGAGAATAGGTTGCTAAAGAAGGATGAGATCCCATCTAAGACATTGTAAGTAGAGGCTGCCAGCACTGACTCATCATAGATGATTGCCACGTGGCCTACACCAGCTAGTTGGGCTGCTTCCACAACTTGTAAAGCATCGGATGTGGTAACCTCTGCAGTGGGTCCATTCTCCATGGGCCCAATCGTGACCACGACTTTGCTTGCATTACCAATTGCTTTGGCTATTGATTCTGCATCCTGGAATGTGGATTCCACAGCATTGAGGCGTTTTGATTCTTCATTTGATATGATCTGCAATACAGGCCACAATCACATTATTGAATTTTACTAATATGAGCATTTCCGTTGCATTATCTGACTATCCATGGACAAAGCTTACCTAAATCAGATTCGAGAATCAACAAGTAAAATTCAAACTTACGCCGAGTTTGTTTAGTTAAGAGATCAAACTTTCAAATTCAGGAAGATGTAGATATTGTTGTGTAAAAATTTATGGGAGAAATTTGTATTAGAAAGATAGGAATACATTCTACTATTCTAACTAAATTAATTACAGTGTTTAAAAATTATAAAAGTAAAAAAGTCTAGCAGTAGCCATGATTATGAGACAAAATTGGCTACTCGTTTCATTTTAAAATTTTTAAATTAGATAGATTTCATTTTCATTTAGTACTCTTCCTTCTAAATCTCATCGAAGCTCTAGAACTGCTAGTTCCATAATCAATTTCCTTATAATTCTGACAGTAAATAGGAAGATTGAGGATCACAATTGTTGTATATAGCATGGGCTAACTTGATTGATTAGTATAGTGAGCCTATGAATAGTAAGCCTAGAAAGGAGAAAGTAATAACACCCATTAGGCCCAACTTTGAAGAACAGAGTCCTATCCTGACCCAATTTTAATAGAAAAGAATAGTAATCAAGTAGACAACCAAATGGCCAAGTTGCTAAAATGACACGGAAAAGATCGGATCATACACCCGAATGGTTGGATACTTGAATGACAAACCAAGCGGTTAACTCAATCAAGCGGTTAAACTGAGCAAGTAATTAATATGCCTTGCACTTAGTCCAAGCGAGGGTCACCGAACTAACACTATCATTATCAGCTAAACTGATTCTAGAAAACCCCCAATCAGAACATGTATAAGGGTGATTGAATTAATTAATTTCCAACTAATTTAGCCACTCAAATCACGCCCACTTATTCTTCTTAAGGAAACTGCCATCAGCTGGTGACATGGTTATTAAAATGTCCACTTTCCTTGAAAATGGGGATAGAGGCCAGAAAGCAAACACAGAGCAAAGCCTTCTTATCACTTGTTCTTCCGCATAATACAAAGCAAAATTCTTCATATCTCTCTCTCTCTCTCTCTCTCTCTCTCCCTCTCTCTCCCTCTCTCACACTTTCCGAAATTTTAAGAAAATACTAATTTGAGTATCATAGAATATATTAGGAAGCAAATTTTATATCCTTTAAACTATTGTTTACCAATGTAGGGTATATGATCCGGATACAATGTTCGATAGATTAACTTAAATTTATTCAAATTGTAATTCAAATTTCAGATACGTATCATTAGCACTATTTGTGAAAAATACAATTAGGTCACTTGCTCTTGCCTGAACTAGATCACACCCAAAAAAAATCTATTATCCCATAATCTTTGACAAGACGGACAATATAGTGAACACAATGGCACATGGACAACCAAGCTAGTTGTCGAATAATATCCCTTTTTATGGCATCCTCCAAAAAGAAGGCGGCCAATGAAGTGCTCACTCACTGGTCATCTCGGATATTGGAGCCCTGACTGCTCAAATGCAAGACATGTCAAAGATGTTAAAATCCTTTTTGGATCAATTAAAGACTAGAACCATCAAACTAGGGTTCTCTATTTGCAAGCATTGACCGTAAGGATGAAGTTGAAAGCCGCCTCAAGGGAGAGCCAGTCTTGGCCAAAGATGCCTATGGTTCTTGAGGTGCAGAACCGAGCTATTCCTTCTGACTTGAAGGCCATTTAAACTTCAAGGTCGAGGAGGAGAGTCTAGAGCGATGGAATCCCCAGTATACTCAGGATTCTAGGAGCCAATCCATATGAGAGGAAAGGTCATGTAGCAGCATGCCCTGAGTTCTCCTAGCTAGGTAGATACCAAGTGTATCTGCCAATCATTTGGAATTGAGGACATTCCTCAATACTCAGAGAATTGCCTCCATAAATGAAATAGAGAAGCATAACAAAATAATAGAGCAGTAGATTTTCCGATGAAGTTTAGTTGGTTAGACAACCTAATCGGATCAAACACCATTCACATTGAAGATTAAGAGGTATCGACTCCCTCATAAATTCAAAATTTCAATACTGAAGTCATATGATAAATGTATTGATCCAACAGATCATTTGGACAACTTCTACACACTGCTCAGCTTTCAAAATCTAGAGGATGCCGCATTGTACCTCTATTTCATTTTGACCTTAATGGGGGACACACGAATTTGATTTTATAGGTAATGACCAAATTATATTAGGACTTTTTAGAAACTAACTAATTCATGTCCCATTTCGTCTCCAGCTAGAGGAAAGGGAAACAATCCTAACATTTTGTCAAGATAAGAAAGGCTCCCAATGAGAGCCTAAAGTGTTTTTGGCCCGATTCAACACCAAGGCCAAGGGTATATTGAAGTTCACCGATGAGGTAAAATTGAATGCCTTTATGGTGATGATTCATCAAGGTAACTTTTCAAAGTTGCTGGTTCAGCAAGACTCCAAGACATTCTTGGAAGTAGAAGGGCCTATATTGTAGCAAGAGGCAAAAGATGCCAAAAAGCTGAAACACTCAAATTATTAGTAGCATTCGGGATATACTGGGGAAGGAAAAAATGAGATCCAATGGCAATTAATCCACTCGAGACCATCATAAGCAACAGAGGATTGAGATGGGTTTTTGAAGAAAACACAAGCCGCTACACCTCACGCCCCTCACTAATACTCAAGTGAATATTCTAATGTAAATTTAAAATAAAAAGTTTCTAGAGTGGACCAAAACTAGTCAAAAACCCAGAAAGAGGAGATAAGTCAAAATATTGCCTCTACTATCGATTTTAGGGATATAACACCGAGAACTACCAAATGCTTTTGAAAAAAATTGAGGCACTTACATAGAGTGGGTATCTTAAGAAATATTTGGAAAATCTTGGGGACACACCCATGCAAACTTAAGGATGACGAAGAAGCGTCTGAGCAACGATGAAATCGGGTAGTTGCAGGGGTCATTAATATGGTATCCAAACCACCAGCTCTAAAGTTCCAAATCATCCAAAAAAAGCTTCCTCTAGTAAGAAGTAGAAATTAGGGATAGAAAAAGATATTGTTATTTTAGTGATGATAATATAACGTATGTAATCTCCTCCCATTCTAATTTTCTTGTTGTAATTGTACTTGTTTTGAATGGAGCCTAGGATTACTAGCTAAAATGAGTTTTTATTGATAATAGACACTCAAAAAATATTCTCTATTTCAATGCGTTCCTTAAGTTATGGCTTAAATATAATCAAATCAACCCATCGAACGGATCACTATACGGGCCGGTTAATAAATTGGCTAGGATAAGAGAATTGTACACCTAGAAGTTATATTGAGGATGTATCCAAAGACAGCCTCCCATCAACAAATTTTTTTTATGGTAGATCTTCACTCAATTAACAATGTCATATTGGGTTGACCGTATCTGACAACATTCGGAGCGATTACCTTTATCTTACATCTATAAATGAAGTTTTAACAAAATACGGGGTTGGAAAAGTTAAATGAGACCAAGTCACTAGACGAGGTTGCTACTTAACATAGATCAACAGCCTGGCTCTCCCACAACCAATAGAAGAATTTGACATTCCGAATGAGACCTCCCCTCAACAGGCTTAAACTGACGAGTCATTGCTTCGTATTCTTTTGAATCTAGCAGACCCGAATAAATGTGTCCAGATTGGGTCTTCATTTGTTCCAGATCTAAGCTAAAATTGATATAATTTCTATAAAGCAAAGCAAACATTTTTGCCTGGGCACCAGCTGACATGTTCGGTATTTCGATATAAATAATAGTTTACAAGCTGAGTATCATCTTTGGAAGTAAACCCGTTAGACAGAATAGGCGAAACTGATTCATGTAAAAACTTGTGGCTATTCGAGAAAATGTCAAAAAGTTAATCGATGTTGGATTTATTAGGGAAGTCAAGTACTCGAACTGGTTATCCAATGTCATTCTTTTCAAGAAGAGCAATAGGAATTAAAAGATATGCATGGACTTCACAGATGTGAATAAATTATGTCAAAAGATGGTTTTCTACTCATGAGAAATGACCAGCTAGTAGATTCAACATTTGAATATCAACTAATAAGTTTTATAGATACTTATTCAAAATATAACCAAATATAGATGAATCCCAAATATGAAGAGATGACTTCATTTATGACAGACCAGAAAATCTATTGCTACAAAGTGATCTCTTTCGATTTGAAGAATGCGGATAGAATGGTAAATAAAATGTTCAAACAATATATTGGGAAAAAATATGGATGTGTACATTAACAACATGCTCGACAAAAGCATATTTGCCGAAGACCAAATCAACGATCTAATTGAGACATTCGATGTAATTAGAACATACCGAATAAAGTTAAGCCCGACCAATATGTCTTTGGGATAACTTTTGGTAGGTTCTTTGGTTTTATTGTCTCTTAGCATGGGATAAAGGCCAACCCAGAGAAAATTAAAACAATTATGGATATGGAGCCAACATGGGCAATCAAAGATATCTAAAGACTAACCGATAACTTGCAACCCTATCCCGATTCATGGCTAAACTAGCTGAAAATTATTTACCAATCTTTAAAACATTGAGAGGAGTAATAACAAATGGTTTTTAGTAGATGGTGAGGGCCAACAAGTTTCCCAGAATTCAAAGACTCAGTATGCATGAATGGAGAAGGCTGCTTTAGCCATAGTTCTTATTGTAAGAAAACTTTGACCACATTTCTAGACCCATAAAATTATGGTACTAATAGATCAAACTCTTAAAAGGATTGTTTGCAAAGTCTAGAAATATCCGGATGCTTAATCAAGTGGTCGATCGAGTTGGGCGAGTTCGATAAAAAGTTTTGATTCGGCCTTGCATAAAAGGTAAACCCTTGCGGGCTTTATTGTCGAAATGATCACAATCTCGAATGAGACAATTGAATCTTCAGGGGCTATGCTAGACACCCCCACCCACATAGACATTATATGTGGACAAAACATCTTCCTAGGCAGGTAGCAGAGCTGGAATGGCCTTGACTTTACCCGAAGGGACTAAGACCAAACAGTCAATCATATTCAGGTTCCCAATAACCAACAAAGTGGTCGAGTATGAGAAAATATAAACAACATGAAAGCCTATGAGCAAGTTAATTAAATAAAACAGACACCTTAAAATAAACAATAAATGATAATAAGTAATTGAAACTTTTACTCATGGAGCTATATTTTTAAGTTCTGCTAACTGGATTAATGTTAGCTAAGGAATGTTCCATCAAGAATTTAACTGTTTACAATGATTCCAAATTAGTAGTCAATCAAATATTGGCTAACTTCAAGGCAACTAATCTAGAATTTGATAAATATTACTGTAAGACCGAGGCACTCTTTTCATCCCTCAACAGATTCCAGATCATCTATATCCTTAAAGAAAATAACTAGAAACCAATCACCTTTCAAAGATGGCAACATCAAACTGCCCAAAACAATATGTTTGGCATATGAAAGAGATACTCTAACGACAAAGTATTGAGGAGCAAGATGAAATTCTCCTAGTGTTTGACGAGATAATTTATATGAGCTCATACTTGTAGCATCTTTAAAGCAAAATGCTATAGAGCGATCTAGCAAAGGCGAATCACAAAAATCATAGGTTGGTATACTATAGTAGATGGGTCATCGTATAAAAGGGTTACTCAGCATCCTATATATGTTACTTGACTACAACAAAATCCAACTACGCCCAAAAAGAAATATATCTCGACATATGTAGAGTGCATATAAGAGGAAAAAATTTAGCATTTAAAATTATGAGACAAGACTACTATTGGCCTTTAAAATTATGAGGCAATGCTATTATTGGCTAATAATGAAGAGGGATGTAATGGAGTTAATAAAAAAATGTGACAACTATCAAATCTACGACAATATGCCTAAGAAACCACACGTGAAACTCTAATCATTGTAGGTCCCCTGGCTATTTGCACGATAAAAGCTAGACATACTTAGTCATTTTCCTCTAAAAATGGGTCAAAGAAATTCATTATCGTTACGGTCGATTACTTCACAAGGTTGGTAAAAGCTTCTCCTTTGGTCAAGTTTACAAAACAAAATGCTATAGAATTCATGTGCCAAAGTATTGTCTGCAAATTTTAGACACTGGAGATTATAGTCACCGACAATGGTACTTGATTATTGGGAAAAAAGTTCACAAAGTACTTTAAAGGCCTGGGCATCCTATTGCTTTACACATTAATCTCATTCTCGCAAACAAATGGACAAGCAAAGGTGACCAACCAAACGATGATTAATTGTTTGAAGACCAAGCTAGCCAAGGCAGAAAGTGTTTAGGTAGTTGAACTCCCATCCGTGCTGTAGGCTTACCAAATGACCACAAGAAAACTTAGGAAACACTTTTTAGTTTGTACTATGGAAAGGAAGCAAAGATCCTAGTGAAAATGGGTTTGCCAAGCTACCAAGTAAAAATTTCACTCCAAATCAAAATTCTCCACTCCATAGACATAATTTATATCTCTTGGAGGAAACTAGAGAAGCAACTCACATTCAGGCAGCAACCTACCAACAAAATGTCGCTCAATATTACAACGGAAAGGTGAAGACATGAACGTTCAAAGTAGACGACTTGGTGTTAAAGAACATCGAGGCCATCAGAAGGCCTGCACACAGGAATAAAATATCCCCAACTTGGAAAGGACCATTTCTAATGTTTGCTATACTCCAAAACTTGGCATACAAATTACGCAACCAAAATAGAAAGCTTGTCCCGCACATTTAGAACGCCCTTTAACTCAATAAATACTATCAATGAATATGCAAACCTAGGAATTTATGGGCGAACCTAGGAATTTAGAATTACACCCTAACCTTCACTTTGATGTGCTTATATAATATAAATTATTCTACTTTTTATCAATAAAATATATATTCTTTTAATTTGTGTATTTTAGTATGCTATTTGCAATTGCATTAATCTGACCAGAACTAACCTTAAGTTAAACAGTTAGTTTCAACACCTTATCTGTTGAAATGCGCCAACCCAAATGAGCGGTCATAGTGTAGATTTAAAGAAGCTATATGACCCCAAGCATAGTCAGACACCCAAAATATAATAAGACTCGGGGCTTGGGAATCAAGCGTTCGATACCCTTTTGAGAGATCAAATATTAGACAAGTTGAGGTCCATCAAAACTCAACTATGAACATAATCACCTTGCTTATTAAACCTCAGGGATGCCATATGCGCATGAGTACAATCAACCCCTTAGTGGGACATGCACAATTAGTCATACGGTCAAGGATTAGGGTCCTTTATCACCAATGACGATAGTATAAAGACTTCACTTGGAATCGATTTGGCCATCACATGATCAAAGATCTAAGTTCATATGCTTGGGGCTAGGCCCTACGATCTACATTTATGATAAACAACTCTGGTTATATGGTGAGGCAAAAAATTCAAGAGAAATGCATCGAAGAACAAATTATATCATCCTATTACAAAGTTGTAGCATCGAATTACAAATTAAAGGATGGGAAATTTAACGGTAATCCTACAACTAACGATGAGAACTAGAGGCAGGGACATAAGGATCCAATTGAGCCTCAAAATCTCCGGCTTCTAAAGCCAAAACAACTTTGAAATTCCTTTCATCAAAGCAGCCGACAGGAAAATTAAGAGCCAATAGAGAAGTTATTCTTTTACAAAGATTGATACCCTCACTAAACCGGACATCAAGCAAAGAACCAAGTTCTTCTCATCACATACTCCTTTACAATGACTCCTCAAGCTGCAAACAATTTGCTCATTGTCCCTCGACAATGTTCTTCGTCAAATAAGCACGTTGATCATCTTTAATAGCCCTATCATCGAAAAAATTGGCTTTCTCCTCTGCAGTAGTGGCTTGATATTCTAGCAAATCATTTCATCTTTTTGAATCTTAAGCTTTACTTATTTACTCAGCCAATTCTCTCTAGGTGGACCAATCTATCATCAAGGCTCGATGCTTTGACTTTGGCAGCCATCACTCTACACTCCAAGCCACTGATTACAACTAGATCAATGTAAGATCTTTACTGGCATGCAATTTCTTGATCCTGAAAGAATAGTCAACGCCTAACTTGATTTGCCAACTCTAAGGATTGTAAAAAGATAACATTAGCAATATGGAAATAAGTACATGAATTAGAGTTAAATGATGAAAATATACCTCTAGGATGGAAAAATCCTCTCTTGTAATGGAGCCTAACTAAGATCCAGTGACATCAGGGTTTGGTTAGGATGAAGGCCTCCAACAAATAAGAGGCAAGGTTGGATGAAATATTGGGTTATCAAAGCCTGGAGCTCCTTCTAAAATTTCAACCTCCTTGCTTCTCGAAGAATGGGATACTAATCGAATTTCAACATTATTCACAACAAAGGTGTTGTCAATAACACCGTCAGGTATTGAAGAGAAGAGGCGACTGGTTGGATCTTCAACCGCTTGTTTGACTGAAAGAGATCAAGGAATGATGGGAATTTCATATTTGGCAATGATGAGAGAAGTGATGACAGGCACACTCTTACATGCGAAGTTATGCATAGAATCACACTCCTCATTTGACAAAACGATTGGGATCTACAAGCTACCAAGCAATATAGGAGTCCTCTTTGAGGACTTCAAGGAAGAAGAGGCAAGGATTGGACTTGAAATATGTATGGACTCTTTTGCTCTCATCTCAGTTCTCACTTTAGCCACACACTCATCAAAAGCAGCATCAACCACTCTCGATAGCTCATCATTTGTGGAAGTCACTAGTGAAGTCATCGGACGATCACTAGACTAACCAACATCGAGATGAACCCTAGGAGGTGAACCTAACACAATGTCCCTTCTCCCTTTCAATAGGCAAGGAGGCAAATCGGTAACAGCATCACCCACAACAACAATATACCAAGTAACTGAGTCTAAGGTATTGGGGTGAGAAAACTACCAATATTTTGTCACTCAACAACATGTTTTTCACCAGATCCTCACAAGTCTTTATACCACGAAGTTCGTTCTCACTGACCTATTCGGAATAAGATGGATTAACATCACTCCAATTATTCGACAAAATTCGATCAGATGAGACTTTAATGAAAAAAGAACCGATCCTTCCAATTCTTCACAGAATCAATATTTCATCTACTTATTTTGAAACCTTTTCTAGGGATCAAGGAAATCCAATACATTTTTTGGTTTAAATGGAAAATGACTTTTATCATCTAGGCATCTAATCTAAACTCATGATACTAGAAAAAGACACAGAAAGCCACCAAATACCGGATAACATTGGGGTGAAGCCATGCGATGGAGATCTTAAGGTCCACCATTATCTCCATCCCTGGTAACTGGGATGCCTCCTTCAAATGAGTTTCATAAACTGCAATGAAGCCATCTCGGGGAGAGCAAATCCTCTCATGCGACAAATGAACAACAACCAGAATTGCAGTTAAAATGTCAAACATCTTGTAAATTTTATGTATATCCGATAGTGATAGACATGAGGTGATATCGGAAACATTCCTAAGAGAGCTTCGCAAAGCCATTGCTATTAGTAAGCAAAGAGATTGTAAGACTTCAAAGATTAAGAGTTCGAAAATTTTTGTTTTAAGAAAGTGTCAAAGCCGAAAAAGGACTTGACTCGGATTTAAACAGAGGAAGGGAAGGCAATGGAATTTGAAAAAACAGTTGAATTTGGAAACGATGCATTTTAAGGAAAGCGCTGATCCAAACAATGCATCATTTTCCTAAGACCTCTTATAGGAAAACACGTCTCCAGCTCTATTTAAAATTGAAACGTTGTGTATTGATAATTGGCAAGATGGGAATTCCAAACAACGTGCTGTGTGACTTGAGGGAGGAAGCCATCTGATGCAGTACTAAATGCGCCATCAATGAGGCATCTCAATCATAGGAGTCATCATGATGCTAACGTCATCCAACTTGCCATCCAACCAACTATTCAAATGCAATGAAATAAAATCCAACTAGTTCAAAGAAGTGAACTAATTGTACTCTTAAAGTTCCAATTATTTATTTAAGAGTCACGGTTTGTCAAAATAGCCGAGTTGTTAGATTTTATTAGAATAAAAAGTCATTTGTCAGATTATCACTCAGCAGACTTTGAAATCTCAATAGCAAGAATCAATAAATTCTGTTTAGAATTATTAATTAATCTAAATTTTTAGAGACTTACAATCCCATATAGATAAACACAAGTTCAAGTACGACAAGAATATATTAACAAATATAATTTGAATACAGAAATAAAAAGTATATTTTTTTATTCATTCTTAGAAATATTCATGTATAATATATATTTCAACATCAAAACACTGAACTGAATGGCTTGAGGGAAAATAAAAAAGACATCAGGGTAATGAATCTCATCAGCAGCGCAGAAGATTCAACATGCCTCTCTCCAACGGCAACTTATGCAAATGGAAAGAGAAAGAGTAACACCTAACCAAACAATTCCCATAGGCTGATAGTAGGCAGCAAGAGTCTATATGGGAAACACATCCTAACATGCATGCTAGTCCTATAAAAGAGGAACACATGAGCCAAGATGCACCCAATGGCATAAGATCCTATAAGTAGCAACCTAGGCAAAAAACCAATCCAACTAATGATATTGCATAAAAGAGAAAAACAAAGACGGCTTCCTCTATAAAATAAAGAAACCAAGATGGACCTATTGATAACACCCGGAGGAACACTATTGTCACTGCCTTGGACCAAAGCAGGACCAAATAATTATTAACAAATATAATAAACCATAAAATATGATCTCCTAATAACTCCCACAATACCCAAATCCGGGCCAGACATAACAAACATCCACAAAATTCGAAATGACAACAAAAATAATATCAACCATCACAGGATCTCCCGAACAAATAAACAATTATGGCCTGCTTAATCGATTGTAAGGAAAAGTGTCAACTCACAATATAAAAAAATCGCCAATCCATAACAATCAAATGTCAAAATATCCAATAACACTATTTCCTCCCAATTAACAGAACGTACAACCCTCATTTTGACTATCGCCTCAAACAATACCCAAAATACATTTTAATACAAATGCGATCCGAAATATAGGGCTAATACTCACTAATACGAACAAGGCTTAGATCAATTCTGCGTCCGAACTCCCTGCAATGTATTCGTGGCTCATTAATATGAAGGGATAAGAATAATGAAAATATGGGCTAAAAGCTCAACAAGTATCAGCATATGATATAACATAATACGTCCAAAATCACGATAAGGGTTGATAAATATATACAAAACGCGTAAAACCACAATTCCAAAAACTCGTTAACGAAGGTCCGAATGTGGTCTTGTACTTAAGAGTATATCTCAAAACGAAAGTCACAAGTGCAATTGTATGAGATCAACCGAATAATCGTAACTGTGGACGAAACCTATGAGTCTCACTTGAAGTCTTAAATACAAGTCAATATGGGTAAATCATATTAAAAATCTAAAAAATGCACAAATTAGAGAATTAAAGACTGAAAGACTAATTTGAAGAAGGATTACACATACTCCCGATAATTTTAAGCCATATCACCACTATTTAGACCCATAGGCAGGGCTGTCTATATGCTATCTTCTATAGACAGGAATAAAGCCACAATCTTTTGTCACAATGGAATAGATGCACTCTTCAATTTTATCTGATATATTAGGACGTTCAAATATATTAATTTCACTCAATTCTTTATAATAGTTATCATAAAAATACTAGGTAGGGTCTTTATATCACAAATCACAAAGTTTTTCCTAACTGACAAAAAAGTACGAAGTTTTCACTCGGGAAGGTTAAATCATAAAGCTTTCCTATTGGAAAATGTCACACATTGAATCACATAATGAAGATAGAGCTCGATCCAAAGCAACAATGTATGGATACCACATGCATGGCCCGTATGTAAGTTTTTCATGACTTTTTCTTTACAAATATATCCATACATGAACATAACATCTCAAAATATTTACTCATTTTTAGCAAAAGAAGTAAAATCCTCAAATATTAACAAAACCAAAGCAAAACCCCAAAACAACCAGTAAAAGGGATATGCATGCACGAGGAAGTCAAATAGGATAAGTAAATTAATATGCATGTATATTAAATCCACTAAATATAGGAAAAAGTAATTAAAAATGAAAATAAACCAAGAATAAAGTATAAGAATGCTTACCTCAACATATTACCAAACAGATCTGACAAAATGATACTTTGAACTACCTCTTCTCCTCTCTCTCTCTCTTTTCCTTCTCCCTCTCTTTCTCTCTCCTTTTCCTTCTTTCCTACACGAAATAACTGAATAGTGCGCTGCTCCTTATATAGACAAATCAGTACATGAGCGTCGCTCAAGCGTGCGTTAGGCATGGCGCCCAAACCCTGTCGACACACGAGCACCGCCTCGGGCGCATCTTGAGCACTACTCTTTTGAAATCTGTACTCCTCGGGCGCTCCTAACCTAAAACCCGCGTCCAAGCATGAGTCGGGTATGCCTTAGGCGCTACTCTATTTCCTTACTCGGAATATCCTTCAAATTCCATATTATACAATTATTTCTAATATATCAAACTTAACTCAAAATAAACTAATAATATCAAATTAAATCGAACGGGAACCGAGTATTACAACTATGGCATCAGGATAGCCTATCTATTGTCTAGGAGAAAAGATTCACCAATAAAGGAAAGGCTTGAAAGATCTAGTCAACTCCATCAATTGTACAAGCATAGAAATCAAATGAAAATGGAATGAAAGTAACTCCTTTTATAGCAAAAAATAAGCCGAAAAACAAATCTTTCTTAAGTAAAAGTGCACAGTCAATAGTCAGGGAATATTTTCCAAAACTATAGAATTATAAACTTTAATTGATATGACTAATTGGTAATAAATACTCACTAGTTTTGATTTTATCGGGAAGAAGCACTTAGACAGTGCAAGAATGGGATGATTTGATCCTTCTTTCAGGCATACTCTGAACTTAAATTCAACCTCTAACTATTGATGGCTGGTGTTGGGTATAGCCTCAATAGGGCTAACCCAATTGATTAGCATAATGAGTCTATAAATAGTAAGTCCAAAAATGATAGAGTATTAACCAGCCCATTATGCCCAAGTTTGACAAACAGAGCCCTACCCTGACCCAATTTTAATCAAAAGGAATCAGAATCAAGCGAACAACTAAATGATCGAGTTGCTGAAAGAATGTGGAAATTGGATCATAGACCTGAATAGCTAGATATCGAAATAACAAATCGAATTACTTACCAAAAAAACAGAAATAACAAATCTAATAATTTATCTGATCGAACAGTTAACCTAGTCGAGTTAATATACTTTGTAGATAGCCTAAACGAGATTCTCCTAAATAATGTCAACCACTCATCATTATCGGCTGAACTGTCTCCCAAAAAACCCCAGATGAGCGTGTACAAATGCGGTTGAACTAATCAATTACCAACTGGCTTAACCACTCAGATTGTTGCCAATTATTCTTCTTCAAAAAACGCCATCAATTGATGATTTAACCACAAAAACACTCACTTTCCCTGAAAAAAGGGACGAAGGCTAGAAAGTAAGAATATAGCAAAGCCTCTTAACACTTGTTCTTCTGAATAATAAGAAGCAAAGTCCATCTCTCTCTCTCTCTCTTCCTCAAATTATCTCCCATTTTCCAAATTTTTAGAAATATTACTCATTTAAGTAACGAAGTATATACCGAGGAGTAAGCCTCGTATCCTTTAGACTCTTGTTTACCATTGTGGTATGTGGGATCCGAATATAAAGTTTGATAATTCAGCCCAAATTTATTTGAATCGTAATCTAGATTTCAAATAATCAACAATAATACTCTTTTACATGTCATGATTTTTTATTCCATGATGGCTTTCCTTATGAAGTTGAACATAAATATAAAATCCAAAATTCCCATCACATATCGTTCAATTTGTGGTATTTTTTGCAATTGCAAACCAAATTATTCAAATTCATCGTTAGATTAGATACTTGTTCAAGTTAGATATGCAAGTTTAAGAAATTAATTCCAACTGATCTGAACGTCGCTATAATAACAAGTTAAATACAACGTCAGACTAGCTTAATTAATTTAAGAGGAAAAAGAAAGAGAAACAAGACCTTGTATTTAGCGGCAAAACGAGCAAGTTCTTGAGCAGAGTCAAGCTCTGGAACACCAGCCCTCACCTTAAACCCTTCACGCAGAAGCGTCTGCGCAATGCGTGCGCCCACCTGCCCAGTCGCACCGGCAACAAACACCGTGCCCGGATCCTTCCTTCTCGACGACAACAACGCCGGTGGACTACTGGCAGCGGGAATAAAAGAATTGGCCTCAGAAAGTTTTCCAAAATTGAAGAGGCCGAAAAAGTTGGAGGAGCTACTCTCCCCCCCGCTTTCCTCCCGGGTCGAGTCGTCTCCGCCGGCCTGCTTACCTCGGCGCAAAGGAGGGAAAGGTCCGGATCGCTTGGCGACGACAGTTAGCCTAGGGTTCTTGAATGTCAGCCTTGTCGAATGAGTCGTGGTGGTCAGAACAAATGAATTGGAGGTCAGACTCTTCGCCATGGATTCTGGAACTTTAAGAGGCTGTTGAAGACTAGAATTATCCGTCTTTATGATGCTCGATAGAACAATCGGTAGACATGGGTCTTAGAAATCTGATGTTATCTGCACGGATAGGGTGAGAGAAAAGAGTGGGGTTCAATGAAAATGAGCCACTCAAACACAATCTTCTATCAACAACTGAAAAACGAGCACCAAGTGTTAACTCAGCCATGTTCTTGGAGCTATTACAGTGAAGTAGCACATAATTTGTATAAAATAAATATTTAATATTAA
>JAODPA010092775.1:0-23168 GCA_025585075.1 Nepenthes mirabilis | reverse complement strand
GGCGATGAGTTTGCCGTGAAGTAGAAGGGGGGTTCCAGGGGGCTGGAGAGCTGGAGTTGTGCGAAGCTAGGAGGAAGAGATTTGGGGAGTTGGAGCAGTGGAACCGGGGCTTGGAAGTGAGAAAATTATAGAGGAAACAGAAAGACAGAGAGTTGAGGAGAAAAGCGAGTCCGACCCACCAATGGAGGAAAAGGTGAAAGTACTTTGGGATCTCCTACACAAGGAGAGGCCCACACAATCATTGGCTGATCTGCTAAGGTCACCTTTCGCAATGGATCTCCGGACCCAACCGCTCCCTCACAAGTTCAAGATGCCTATACTGGAAGGGTACGACGGGAGCAAGGACCCGATGGATCACCTCAACTGCTTCCGTACCCACCTGTCCTTTCAGGGTACGACGGGAGCAAGGACACGATGGATCACCTCAACTGCTTCCGTACCCACCTGTCCCTTCAGGGAGCGAGCGAGGCCATGATGTGCCAGTGCTTCACCGTCACCCTTAGGGGGGACGCGCTGCTTTGGTTCCGCGGCCTCTCGCCAAATTCCATTCGCTTATTCGATGAGCTCGCGGACAGCTTCCTGAGTCAGTTCACCTCCAGCCAGAGAGAGGAGAAGCAGCCGTGGTACCTGATCCGCCTCCACCAGAGGTCGGATGAAAGCCTGAAGCGATTTCTCAACCGCTTCATTACCGAGGCACACCGGATCCCCCAGCTCTCCGACGAGTTAAAGCTCAACGCCTTATTTGCTACATTGGCAGCAGAGGACTTTTTTAAGCACCTATCGCATCGGCACCCTCAATCCTTCTGGGAGGTAGAACCTATTGCCTGAGCCTACATCTCTGTTGAGGAGGCCAACGAGGCAAAGTGTCTCAAGCGGTAGTGACCAGACGAAGTACTGCTAGTACCATCGTTGCCTCGGACATTCCACAGAGAACTGCCGGACCCTACAGTAGAAAATAGAAGACCTGATCCGCCGTGGACATTTTAAGTGGTTTGTGAAAGGTTCGGGGCAAGCCCCCATGACCTCAGATGGCGAGGCAAGCGAGCCTCCTAGGAACTGTACGGTCACTGGCGTGATTGGCATGATCTCAACTGCTCCGACCAAGAGCAGTAGGAAGGCACAGTCCTAGCAGACTTCCAGCAGCAAGAGAGTGAAGATAGGGGATAAGAGTGATATCATTAGCTTTAGTAGCAATGATATGGCTCATGTAACATTCTTCTATTCTGATCCCTTTGTTGTATTCATCATCGTTTCAAAAGATACGGTTGACTACCAACTGAAACAGGTCTTCGATGATAATAAAATGTCTCAAAATTTACTGTATCTTAGTGTCTTTTTTAAACTTGGATTGAAACGAAACCAAATAAAAATGGCCGATAGCCCTCTATATGGTATGGATAACGAGCCCATACCGGTATAGGGGATAGTCCAACTGGAGATCACGATAGGAACTTACCCGCACGTCGCCACATGAGAGCTAACGTTCCTCATCGTCAATCTGCTGCCCGTTTACAACGCCATCCTGGGCAGACCTTCCCTCACAGCCTTTGGGGCCGTTACCTCGATTCCTCATCTAAAGATGAAGTTTTCAACTCCGTACAACATTAGAGAGGTGCTTGGGGATCAGGTGATGGGACAGACGTGTTACTTATTCTAAGTTGCTCCAGCGGCGCCAGATTACCTAGGCGGAGACCTGGATCTCCGTGATGAAGCTACACTATAGCAAGCCCAGTTAGGAGAAGTAACCGAGGTAATTCCTCTGGATCCTGCCGAACAAGAAAAGTGCGTGCATGTGGGCAGCTCTCTCCCTCCTGCCTACCGCGACCGCTTGGTCACCTTCATGCAGAGGAAATCCGACATGTTTGCATGGATTCCTACCGACATGCCTGGGATATCAGTCGGAGTAATAGTCCATAGGCTGGACATCGATTCCGGCCATAAGCTCGTGCGGCAGAAGCGCAGGAACCACTCTGTCAAAAAGCTGGTATCCATAAGGGAGGAAGTGAAGAAACTGTTGAACACTAGATTCATTAGAGAAGTTCTATATTCAGACTGGCTATCTAACGTTGTGCTTGTGAAGAAGAGCAATGGCAAGCGGCAGATGTGCGTGGACTTCACCGACGTAAACAAAGCCTATCCGAAGGACAGCTTCTCCCTCCCTCGGATTGATCAGCTGGTAGACTCCACATCCGGACACGAGCTCCTGAGCTTTATGGATGTCTACTCGGGTTACAACCAAATTAGAATACACCCGGACAATAAGGAATACACCTCTTTCATGACCGACCAAGGGACGTACTGTTATAAGGTGATACCCTTCGACCTCAAGAATGCCAGGACAACCTATCAGTGCCTAGTGAACAAGATGTTCGGAGCTCAGATTGGAAAGAACGTAGAATTATACGTCGATAACATGCTCATAAAAAGCAGGGTTGCCGACGACCACGTCTGCGACCTAGAGGAGACCTTCCACGTCCTCCGAGTGCACGGAATGAAACTTAGCACGGCCAAATGCGCATTTGGGGTGACCTCCGGGAAGTTCGTAGGCTTCATCGTGTCACAACGCGGTATAGAAGCGAACTCGAGAAAGATCAGGGTATCTTTGACATGAGCCCTCCGCGAACGGTGAAGGAAGTACAGAAGCTCACAGGGCGACAGGCAGCCCTCTCGCAATTCCTAGTCAAGTCCGCAGAGAAATACTTGTCATTCTTTAAGGTGCTCAGAGGGACAAAGTCGTCCGGATTCCGCTGGACCGAGGAGTGTGAAGAAACCTTCAAAGAGTTGAAGGTGTACCTCGTCATCCCACCCTGCCTAAGCTTACTGTGCGCGGGCGAGGACCTATACCTCTACTTGGTTACGTTAGGCATGGCAATTAGCTCCATGCTAGTCAAGGAGCACGAAGGAATGCAATGACCGGTGTACTCCGTGAGTAGAATATTGACAGACGTGGAAACCTGCTATCCGCACGCCGAAAGGATCGCGTTGACGTTCATCTATTCGGCGTGACCGGATCATCGTTCTAACGGATCAATCCCTAAAGACGATCCTACAGAAGCAAGAAACCTCCAGGCAATTGGTCAAGTGGGCTATAGAACTGGGAGAATTCAACATGAAGTTCCGACAGCGGCCAGCCCTCAAGGGTCAGGCCCTGGCGGACTTCATTGCCGAAGCAACGACCCCGGCTCTAGATGACCCACACAACCTGGGGAGTATGGACCTTCTTGACATCCCAACATGGACCCTGAATGTGGACGGGTCATCCACTCGAACAGGCAGCGGGATCGGAGTTGTACTTAGGACTCCAGACGGCGTAGAAATTAAGTACTCCGTCGCACTGACCTTTCCCGCTACTAACAACATAGCGAAATACGAAGCCCTTCTTGCGGGACTTTATCCAGCAAAGGAGTACTTCGCCAAGTCGCTGATCGTGTGCAGTGACTCAAAGCTCGTGGTCAACCAAATCCAAGGAACCTTCGAGGCATCAAACCCTCAGCTTGCGAAGTACCTGGCGAAAGTGAATGCCCAGATCCAAGGCTTCAGGCGCTTCAGGATTGAACACGTGCCTAGAGCCAAAAACTGGATAGCCAACCGGCTAGCTGGAATGTGGCTGCAGGATCTCTAGAGCAGTACACCAGAGACTTGTGGGAAACCCTAGCCATACCCAGTGTTGACGCCTTAGACCAGGAGGTATTGTAGATCGATGAGGGCGACAACTGGATGACCCCGTATAGAAAATATTTGATGAACAGAACATTGCCCGAGAATGCCGATGAGGCCAAATGAATCAAGAAGACGGCAGGCTGGTACACGATCCTCGATGGGAGGCTATACAGGCGAGGATATTCAATTCCTTACCTAAAATGCTTGACCCCTGAGGAGGCTGAGTACGCCCTGAGTGAAGTCCACCTCGGCATATGTGGCTCGCATGTCGGAGGAAAAAACCTCGCGTTCAAGATCATGCAATAGGGCCTCTTCTGGCCCATGATAAAGTAGATGCCTTGGAATTCATGAAGAAGTGCGAAAGCTGTCAAGTTCACAGATCCATGACGTATCTCCCTCATACGGAGCTGCGCAACCTTCAGGCCCCATGGTCATTTGCACAGTGGGGACTCGACATCTTTGGACCACTACCTTTGGCTTTTGAACAAAGGAAATTCTTCATCATCGGTATCGACTATTTCACCAAGTGGGTAGAAGAAGTCCCTCTGGCTAGAATCACCGAGCAAAACGTGACAGAATTCCTCCGTCAAAACATCGTTTGTCGCTTTGGGATCCCCGAGGTTATAGTAACCAACAACGGGACCCAATTCACCGGCAAACGATTCACTAAGTACTATGCAAGTCTACGCATCCGGCTGGTCCATATATCTGTGGCATACCCTCAGACCAACGGGTAGGTCGAAGTAACTAACCGCACGTTGCTGCATGGACTGAAGACCAAACTGGAGGACGTAGGGGGCTCGTGGGTCGATGAGTTGCCTTCCGTGCTCTGGTCGTATCGAACAACCCTACGAGAATCAACGAGAGAGACATCCCTTAGCTTCTGCTACGAGGCTGAAGCTGCGGTCCCTGTTGAAGTTGGCCTACATTGCCTGCGAGTTGAATGCTTCGATCTGGCCATGAACTCCCAGAGACTCAGAGAATGCCTGGACCTGCTCCTAGAAGTTTGAGACACCGCCCGCTTGAGGATTGCAGCCTACCAGCAGCGTGTTGCACGATACTACAACAAGCGGGTGAAGGCACCACCGCTTGAGGTTGGAGACCTGATCCTTCGGAGCGTAGAGGCCGTGGGAAAAGTCATGAGTAGGAACAAACTTTTCCCTGGCTGGGAAGGCCCGTTCCTCGTCTTTGCAATCCTTCGGAGCAGAGCGTACAAGCTACGCATCCAAAACGGTAAGCTAGTTTCTCGGACTTGAAATGCTGCCAACCTAAGAAAATACTACTAGTAACCCAACGTTGGCCGAGGTAAGACGTACATGCACAGCATGGGGATGCTTGTATATGCATAGTATTTTCATTTAATAAAATCAGTACTTCTTCTTAGCTTGTGTTTCATTCATATGAGTGTTTGCATGTATGGCATTCGAAAAAAAACAAAACGACCTAGACTGCCTCTAAGTCGGGAGAACAATCATCCGTTCGTATAATGAGGCCTTGAGATTGCGCCAAGCGGCCCAAGAGCGGCCACCTCAAAGTCTCGACCCCATGTCGAGTGGCCCAAAGCGGCCCCGAAACCTTAGCCTCGCGCCAAGTGACCCACTTGCGGTCTTGTCTGAGCCTCGACCATGCGTCGGGCGGCCCTAAAGCGACGACACCTGGACTTGAACTCCACGTCGAAAGGGTCCTAAGCAACCCACTCACTCAGCTTTGCGCTGAACGATCCAAAAGCGGTCACCACAAAACCATGGCTCCACATTGTGAGGCCCGTGCAGCCCAGGGAACCATGGTCCCGAATCAAATGACCTAGGCAGTCAAAAGACCAGGCCTGGGGGCTTTTAAAGTCCCCAACTTATGGCCACCAAAACCTTAGGGGCCAAAAATGGTAGGCGTGCGGCGACCTTCTCTTGAAGAAGAGAGCACCCTCAATCTACAATGGTCGTGGGCTAGGACCGTGCACATGATAGCGACAACGCCCAGAGGGGGGGCCGAGCACCTAATATAAGTACCACGTGCGAAAAGGCCTAGACCTGAAGCCCGGCTATTATGGCCTAAAAACCCAACTGGCCCTTAGTGTGGCCCCACGGGATTTACGACAACGTGCACTCTATTGGATCGAGCTTCCTATTAAACGTGCGAGATGCAACAACATCCTTTGACGAAGGACGAGTACAGAGCAAGAAGGCGCCGAATCGGGCCTTGGCGGCAATAGCTTTACAAGCTTAGCCGTTAAACTTGAGATACTATTTCTACAGTCACACTTGAAGACATTGAACTTAAAAAACGTGCTACTTCTCATTTATCTATACAAAGCACTAACAAGTGGGGGGAAAGGAAGGAAGCAATATAAACAAGTAAAGCTACTCTCGAGAATCTGATGGACCGGCCTCCTCAAGGAGATTCCTCAGGTGAGACTTGTTAAGGACCCCAGAGTTTCCTCGGTGGAAGACACCTTTTGGAACGTCAGGAACCACAAACGAGGCAATCCTGCGGCATAGGCGGATACCGTTCCAAAACTTGGACTCCATGATAAGGTTCGCCTCCGACGGAGTGAGCGTGCCCTCAAATCTCTGGATAGACGGGAGTTACCATCCTTAAGAGCAGTGACTGTCTCTTTCAGCTGCTCGACCTCCTTCCTTAGACATACAGCTTCCAGTGCCTGTTGGCCGTTGTTCTCCTTTAGGCGCCTGGTTTCCTCCTGCATCTAGCTATTCTCCCATGTAGCCGCTCGCTCTCCTCACGGAGGAGCGCGACCTTGACTCTCATACGCTGGGCAATCTCCTGTCCGCGATGAAAATTCTCGTGCAGTTGAGCTGCCAGCTCGTCGAGAGAGTTAACCTCCTCTGGAACCTGCATGGTAGGGGAGAAGGTCAGAAATTCTCAAAGCTTCGGACTACAGATCAATGCTCGATTCAAGACAGCCATACCTGAGCGGAAGTTGCGTCTGAGTGATAGGCTAAATCTCCAGACGCGGGTAAGCCTGGGGGCTCCCCATGTTCTGCCACGACCTCCGTGGCACTTGGATGGTTTGGAGCCATGGGAGGTGAGGGAACGCTTGGGGGCTCCGACCCCTGGACCATCCTTGCAGTAACCGTCTCCAAAGTCAACTCCCCACCAGGTGGACTGGCCTTCTGCACGACTTCGACCTCCAACCCCATGAGAGCATCCTCCTGGATGCCAACCTCTAGAAACGGCCCAGTAGGAGGTCTAGCAAGCTCTGAAGATCCCACCGGAATTGGTGCTGGCTTCGGCAAGCACGTTCCCTCCATCTCCTCGTGAACTAACGCACCGCAATCCACGGCTGGAGCACCCCCAGCGATCGCCTCTGGCGGCTCCAGATCAACAAAGGAGCCTGCAGAAGACCATTCACCAGAATAAAGCTCCATCGCAGGAACGCCATACTCGGCCAACGTTACAACGGGGATCGGAATGGACTCGGCAGCTCCCTCCAGTGGTTTGACATTGGACGTCGACTCCGGGACCGGTCCCTGGGCTCGTGAGGCAGACCCTACAGTCAACCTCTACGAGCCTCTGACCTTCATCAACCTCTTCAGTGGAGCCTCAACCTCTTCCTCATCTAAAGACGTCTCCGACAACGAGCAACTCTCCTCAGCGTCTTCTCCTGACGGCTCAGGGATCACGACATCCTTGGGCTTTTTCGAGGGGCCAACAGGGCCCCAGTGGGATTGAGGCCCCCACCTGGTAGCCTCGAACATAAGAGGTGTCAGATAGTAGCCCTGGACGGAGAATGTCGCCATCTCGGAGTTGATGGCGACGACTAACTTTGCCGTATCCTTAGTGTCCTCCAAGGACGCCTTCCCGTGAAAGTACTCTGAGATGGGACTCCACTCACGCGAGAGCTCTGCATCAGAAAGCTCTTGTAGGAAGAAGCGTAACTTCCAGTTTTTTACCGAGTCGGGATTGGTCCCGTGGAAATGGAAACTGGTCCTTGGAGACATAGAGATCCAATCCTCCGACTCTGAGAAACGAAAGATCACCCTCGTCGCCTTTGCATCGAAGATGCCATGTGAAGACAGGAGAAGATACAAAGTGAAACTAGGTAACAGACGGTGTTGGAATGAAGCCTCGTGGCAGGAACACCCAATGCCTCGACCAGCACGTATAGAGTGCATGTATTGGGTAGTAAAGCCCCCATCTCAGATAGTGCTCGTAAACGGTCATGAAGCCATCTGGGGGGCGTTGGCTCTACCAACGGAACCAGGAGCGCGATAGGCTCAATCATTGGGGATCCCGTGTCCACCATCAGAGCAGTGATGTCACTCATTGTCAGGACGGAGCCCGTGTTGTCTACCCTATGGCGGCTTGACTTGGAAACCCACGAGGAGGAAGCAGAGTCTCTCTTCTTGGCCATCTCTCTCTCTCGCTCTGGGAAGAGTTGCGGTATAAAAAGGTATAAAGGAGGGATTTCGCTGAGACGCCGCTTAAATAGATAGCGGGGCGCCAGCGTGCGGGAAAACCCAAACAACACCTTCGCCAAATGGCCAGGCCACGCGTTGGCTTAGCGAGAGCGTCACAGATCCCAAATGATGGCCAATCATGATCTCTTGTCAGACGGCAGATCACTATCGCCTTAGCGAATCCCCGCTGTCACACCCGCATTTAATGCGGGAACCCTGATCGCTAGGGACATTGACGGCGGGACTTTCAAGATAGACGTGCGAAAGAGGGAACAGACGATTCAAATACAACCAGCGACAGGAAATAAATGGCACGGTTAAGTATAAAATTGCATTATAATGGTCATTAACAACTCTTTTTTATAGTAGCTTGCGGTTACAAGGTACAGCTAATAGACCCCTCTAGGCTTAAAAGAATCTTGAGCTAGATACTCTAACAAGTCCGCGCGTGTCAGGGCACTAGAGTTTCGAGAATCCAGGATGCCGATGCGGAAGTTCAAATCCTCCGGCTGAGACTAGTCTACGTTTTTTACGGAATAGGAAAGTTGTCCGATGCACCTAGGTGTGCGAATCCTTCCTTTCAAGGCGTGAACTGGGAAGATGACAAACATTGGCGCATCTCGAGGGAAGCCCAGTGACTGTGAGTTGGACCCAGAAGGACATGCCAGGCCGTGATCACAGATCGGCCCAGGCATGGGGGGCTAGTGTTGGGTCCAGTACAAAGGCCCAAAGGGGTGCGAAGCCAACCCATGGAGCAACGGCCCAAACGAAGAATCCAGTCCCGCGTTCCAGAGCGGTTTACGTGGCGGCTCATACTCGCAGCCAATGAACGACGTTTGCGGCCCATTAATGCGGCTGTTGAGCGACAGTGGAGGCGTAGAAGAAACGAGCCAATGGGGAGAGAGTCAGCGTTGCCAGCTACGACCGGCGCCGCTGCCCACAGTTTTTCGGCCCCAGCAGCTCCTGATGGTCTATCTGCCACCGCAAGACGACAACCGACACATCGGCGACTGTCAACAACAATCAGCGGCCAACAAACCCTTACTTGGGGATTCTCGCGCCCAAAGCCCCCAACCAGGGGGCCTATAAAATCTCTCTCCTTCTATGGGGAAAGGGATGGATCAATTGGATCTTGGACGATTGGCTATACGTTGAACAAGCAAGTTAAGCTCAAAAACCCTCTTCCAGATCTGACTCTCTCAGTCTTTTCAGGCGATGAGAATTAACGACCAGTTGCGATGCATTCCGGGAGTCAGGCCTCCCAATACCCGCTCACTAATCTCCCATATTGGCATTCACGCACTCCTAACGCATTTGCAGCACATTTCCGCGCACCTCTAAGCGTGCGCCCATTTCCATTTATTGCGAAAAGTTGCTGACCTGAGTGTCAGAATGTTTGCGGCGGGAGAAGTCCTACTGAACCTCTGACCTCCCGTTTCTTAGTTGTGTTGTGCTGGTCTCGGGTTCATAGAGACAGAGACCGGACCCACTCGTAATAGCCTCCTGACGATGAGGAATCCAAAGGCTCTCTAATCCGTATGACAACCGGGGCTCGAGATGCAACACTTACTTTATACTTCAATAGTGACTCATTAGCTTTGTATTTAAGATTAAATATCCATTTGTACCTTACCAGCCATTTTAAATTAGGAAGATGGATAATTTTTCATGTTTTATTCTCTCTAGGCACTTATTTCCTCTTTTATAGCTTGTATTGAATTCTTATTACTTAGTGCCACTTGTACGATTCAGGGCCTACTAATGAAGTCAATGATATCAACAAAGCACTTACGTGTTGAAGAGAATTTATGGAAGGAGACAATGGAATATTAGGTGTTGAGTACATATCTTGGTATAGTTAAAAATATCAACCAATATCTGATATATCAACATTTTAAATTAGTAATAAGCCCACTGATACTAATGTTTTTTGATAACATGCAAAATATCAATATGTTGTCATATTCAATATATCACAATATATTTACCAATATTTGCCTAATAACTTTTGATTTTTAAATTTTTTTCTAAAATATTCGATATTGATATATATTATCTGATATGCTAAATATTAATATAACAGCGACCAACATAATACAGATACTATTTTTATCAAAAGTCAATGCAGTAGTTGGATTCAACCACATTTGAATTTCTCACTATTTGACCTTTTGGTTCACAAAAATTTCTTTACCATAGGTTATAGAAAGCATAGATAATCCTAAACATACTCTAAGAAATATTCATATATGAAATATGTGTGAGTGTTGGAAATCCCATTTTTTATGGTATGTTAATACAAGAGGCTTTGTGGATAATTCCCTCATTGTGAAAGAAGTTGAGAGAGTTTGATTGAAATAATTATGTGGATTGACTGATGTAATCCGCTTAATAAATAATCCAAATTGTGAATGAACCATTGTATAGAATATTAGGATCATATTATTAGCTTCAAATTTGTCACTAATGAGGAATACCCGTGTCATCCCAATGCATCATTAATGAAGGTGATGAACCGCTTGATTCATATATGTATTTTTTATGAAATATTTCTTCATATGTAATCATTAAAAATGTGTACAAGATTTATACAAGAGTTAAATCCAAAATATATAGAAGAGGATATCTTCTAAACTCCTAAATTAAAAGAATTAATCAGGAAGAGGGATAATGAGCATTTTACATATTCTATCCTATTAGTAGAAAATCAAATCTCAAGGATATTGACGGATCAAATCAAAGGAAATAGTTGTGAGGATCTCAGCAGAATAATTGAGGAAATGTCAAGGATTTCTAACACTTCCCTTAAATAGGTGAATGGATACCTTTTGCTCCCACTTTGGTTGTAAGTCTTCGCATTGGCGGACCCTTAGTAAGTATATCAGAAAGTTGTTTCTTGAAGGCACGTGTGGAATATTAATGAGACTGTTGTCAAGCTTATCCTTGACAAATTGTCTGTCAACCTCGATATATTTGATCGTGTTGCACTATATTTTGAGCAATATTGATAGATGACTTATTGTTACACTAGAGTTTCTTTGGTCCATCATGCTTTATTTTCTTAACATTGTGGATGATCTTCAGGCATATTAGTTAGCATACTTCTTATACCATAGCCCTAAAATTCATCATCGGCACTCAATCTTGTCACCACAGGATGTTCTTGCTACTCCAAGTTACAAGGTTTCCTACAAAAAAACGCGCAGTAGTCAGAAGTGAACCTCTTGTCCAATAAGGAATCGGCATGCTACACATCAATGCATACTTCTATTTGTAGCCCCACCCTTTCTTGAACATGATTCATTTTTCCAGTGATTTTCGGTAGTGTAGGATGTTTTTGACAATTTGCATTTGTTTCTCCATCACGTCATGCATGAATTAGCAAACTCGTACTTACTACATGGCCTATATCCATCCGAGTATGAGACAGGTAAATTAGCCTCCCTACCAACCTTTTATATCTTCCTTGATCAATCAACAGGTCATTGACTTCCACTCTAGATTGTGGTTCTGGTCAATTGGGGTACTTGTCATCTTGCTCTGAGATTTCCAGTCTCTCTCTTCAGATCAAGCACATACTTTTGCTGTGGCACAAAGATACCTAGTTTTGAGTGGGCCCCTTCTTTTTGCCAATAAGTAATTTAGTCTACTGGGTTCCTTAATTTCATGCTCCTTTGCGAGGTTTATTCAAGCAGACTCTATTTCACTGGAAGCATTTCCTATTACAATAATGTCAACAATTATATACAAGTAAAACAATTACTTCACCTGAAATTGAATGTTTAACAAACAATAAATGATCTCCTTGACTTTTTTTTGTATCTCATACTACACATAGCCTTTGTAAACCTCACAAACCAAGCTTAAGGAGATCGTTTCAAGTCATACAAAGTATTATTTAACAAATGAACTTTGTCGTTGATAAATTTTCTAGTAAACTTGGGTGGTGACCCATGCATATCTCCTCCTCTAGGTCTATGTGTATGCGGACATTTTTAACAATAGATCATTGCAACCATATTTTATCCCTCAATAGTAACCCATTAGCTTTGTATTTAAGATTAAACACATATTTACATCCTCACCGGCCATTTTCCATAATGGTGAATGATTTCCTATGTTTTATTCCTTTCTAGAGCACTCATTTTCTCTTTTATGACTTTCACCCAATTCTTATCACTTGGTGCCACTTATACAGTTCGGAGAATACTAATGAAGTTAATGGTGGCAAAGAAACACTTATACTTTGAAGAGATTATATGGGAGCAGATAATGGAATATTGAGTATCAAGTATATGTTCTAGTATAGTTGAAAATATCGGCTGATATTTAAAGTTTTGACATTTTAAATAAGTATCAATCTTCCCAATACCGATAGTTTTTGATATCGTGCAAAATAGTGAATGTTGTTGTATGGAGCATACCGCGATATGTTGGCAGATATTTGTTTCTTGACCTCCGATTATCAAATTTTTTTTTCCCAATATACTTAGAACCTATGCATATTGTCCACTATGTTCGATATTAATATGCCTATAATTGATAACATATAGATAACGATAATTTTATGAAAATAATGATACAGTAGTTAGATTCAACTCTTTCTGTATCCAAACAAAAACTGATCTGACTCCCTAACTAATTATCCTCTTTTTTCATCAGTGGTTCCTGAATTTCTCACTTTTCATATTTCAGTCCAAAACAAATTTTTTACCATTGGTTTAGTAACTTATAGACAATCTTGAATACACTCCATGAAATATTCGCATATGAAGTATTTGTGAGAGCATTGTAAATGATGTTTTGTTTATGTATGTTTACACAAGAAACATTGTGGATAATGCCCTCCTAGCCAAAGAAGTTTGAACGAGTTTGCCTAGGGTAATTATGTGCATTGTGTGATCTAATTCTCTTAATGAATACTCCAAATTATATATGAACAATTTTAAGGAATATTAGGATGATATTGCTAGCTTCAATGTCATCAATGTGCAATCGTCAATGAAGGTAACGAATCAATTGGTTCATGTATGTATTTCTTATGAAGTATTTCTTTCTTATGTATTAATTTACAATGCCAACAACATTTATACAGGTGTTTAATCCCAATACAATGAGAATCTTCTGAGTTTCCTAAATCAAAAGTATTAACCGGGAAGAGGGATAATGGAGAATTTACATATTCTTTCCTATAAGCAGAAGATCAAATATCAGTGACAATGGAAGATCAAATGAGATAGAATAATTGAGGAGCTCTGATCTATGGAAAATGACACAATAGAAATGTTTACAAGTAGATAAGATATTAGGAAATGAGGTCTTTGTCCAAGGTGTGAAGATTTTAAGTTAACATTTTGGGATCAAGAGGTCTTAAGTTGAATTCCTCCTTCCAACTTAACGTGTAAATTGCTACCCACCATCCACACCAAAAAAATAGTAGATACGGTATTTCTGTGAGCTATCCTTGTATAATAATAGAAAGAAATTGTTTTGTCAATATAGCCATGTTGATCTAGCAACACCCATGCTGCTATGTCACCAAGCACAAAAGACACAAGCCAACACTCGATGAAATATGAGCTTGTGAATTTTTTGTGAGTGAAAGAAGAGAATTATTTCGTGAAAAAAGGACAATCTATGGCATAGTACTTTGACACACTGCTTTGCATTTTTTGAAATTATGAAGTGTTCTGACATATTCATAATTTGAATTTGTGTAGACTCAACTTGAACTGATACAAATATTGTCAATAAATAACCATATTTAGGAAGCACTTTACTAAGTACCTTAAGTTATAATATTTTCCTAAATATTAGTAGTATTTTGCTAAATATTGCTAGATTAAGTATATCATTATATTCATTGGATGTTTTATTTAGCAATACTAAATTACTCCTAATAAGATGTTACAATACAGCATTGCAAATGCTAAATATTTATCATTTTGTAAATTTAATATTTCCCCAAATTTCCATATAATTTCATGGAAATTCATATTTTTAATATCATTAAAACAATTTCTCTATATGATATTCTACATTTGTCCTCTTATATCTGAAAGTCTAGGTTGTGATATCTTCACTTCAGTGACAGCTAAATCCTTACTATTGTGTTTGTATAACGCAGTTGTCTTGTTGACACAATATTTACAATTAAAACATGTAATTTGAGAAGCAAAATTTCTTTTATATTATTTTCAAGTTTCATGTTTTCAATACAATTTTATCATGGTGAGATTTGGCTAGAAATTATCTCGAGAACTCTAAGCTAGGATGATAGAACTCCAATTTACCTGCCAAAACATACTAATCCAAGTATCCAGGAAAACGCTCTAACCCAGCTTGGTTCTTTGTAGGCAACCCACACCTGAAACATTAACAAAGGGATCATTTAGTTCATATGAGATGCTAATTAACATTCATCTTTCTGAATAAGTCAAGCTACTTGCAATTGAATAAGCAGACATTCTGATATTGCACATGATTGACTGACAAATAAAATGCTACTTGGTCAAGACCAGAGTCTAGTCAAGTTCCCATCAATTTTGCCTAGGTACTACTTGGCCAGGACCAAAGGCCTTGGCCTAGAGACAGTTCGTATAAATATGCATCAGTAGCTTAATTCCATGGTTGCCTATATGCTGGTTCACACACAGACCTGGTCTCTGCAAGAGAGGCTTTTAGCAGCTGTAGAAATCTCAAAATGCAAATCACAAATGATGCTCTCAGTACGTGCTGATAACGGCTAGTAAAAATCCATGACGACTTACTCTTTCAATGCTATTACAAGAGCAAACTATGCCAGTAATTTTTATTAATGGGCATTCATGTACATAGCCAAACACAAACAAATGTGTACAATCCGATCAAAATCTGTGGTTCTTTAAGTTTATAAACTCTAGGTTTTCATGCTTGCTCTAGTAGCTGTCAAAGGCCAACCACCAGAAAATTAAAAAAAAACAAGTACACAAAATTACCAATAGAGTGCATAAGCCCTTTTAGAGAGACTGGCGGGCAGCAAGCAGAACCACATGCATCAATATGCATTGATTATACCTTTCATTTCAGTTATAGTTCCAATGTTAATAGGAACGGGACTTTTTTACCACTTTACTTAATTTGAACATGTAATTGAGGGAAATGTTTTTACTTATTTGGTTGGCTAACTCCAAAGCTACCAGATCACTGTGGCAAGAAGCTGAATGAATGAAAAGATGGGCAGTGCAATGTCTCTTGGCTGCATTTGAAGATTTATTCACGGCCAGTTGGGTCCCAGGACCTCACTGTGTAAAAACATTTTGAAATGAGGGCAGTAGGACGCCACCCCAAGACCAATAAATCATGAATCAAAACATTGGTGAAGAGGGGCACAATCAGATAAACAAACTACTTTTAAATCAGATTATGTTATTTTTTAAAGAGCCATATTAATGAGTGCAATACAAAGAACGTAAATTTGAAACAATTTACCAATTGTGGCAAGTAGAGAGAAATAGTGTCGTATGATATTTTAGGAATCATCCCCCCTCCAACAAAGAGACCTCTCTCTCTCATCATCCCGCATAAGTTCCGCAAAAAACCCTAGCCCATCCTCATATAAATGCCGCCCTCATCTTCCTCATAACTTAAACCTATCTATCATTTCTCTTCTATTCTCTTAAATAATTATATTTTTGACTCTGCTTAAAAATCAATTAAAATAATTCATATCAATATACTATCAAACTATAGATTAATTCGCTAGGGTAGTAGAGTTATCAATACTTCGTATGAAGGAATTGATTATGAGTGAAATATTCAAGTTCTCTAAAATTTAGGAGATCAGCAAATAATGAAGAAATAATAGAAACTATATTTACAAAAAAAAATTTGGACAGAGGTCAAAAAATTTCTAGAATTATTTGAAGACTTCCAATATCCACTCATGGTGTTACATTGTTTACTGTTGATGATGAAAATGTTGAATCAATGTTTGAAATGTTTGAACAATGAACTTTTATTGGAACTGAGAATCTTAAAGTGTCTAAACCTTTGTTCATAGCCCATCCATACATAATAATAAGAGTATGCTATCAACTAATTATCATCATCTAAATTTAAATCTTGCTAAACATTGTCAAAACACTGTGCCAATGAGTATTATATGCCACTTTCAGAGTCTAATCATATTAAAACTCCAAACTTGGATGACCTACAACAATATTTCTTGAAAATATTCATGCAAACAATGGTGAGGTCTCTTTGAATGGCGATGATAATATATCTATGGATGAAAGTGATCACTCGAATGACACTAATTCTAAGGGTGATGAAGTTGTCTAACGCGTGTCGATTTCTACTTATCCTATAAGTTCAATTGATTTAATCCCCCAATTTATTTTAATCCCCCAATTGAACATTTTTCAAACTTTGACATGGACATCACAAATGCATACAATTATATAGATAATTTTTTAGTGTTCCCATGTTTGACCCCAATAACGAGCAATTTCAAGAGGTTCTAATATTTGATTGTAAAGCTAGTGTGATTCATGTCATGAAGCAATATTCTCTCTTAGTAAATTGTTGGTTCAAGGTCAATGAATCAAAAAGTAATTTTTGGTAATTAATTATGTAAAATGTACAGACGACTTCGAAAAGAAAATTAGAATTATACAAAAAAATATATTATTTTGGGAGGTCACAAAATATTTTGATCCAACATGTTTATTCCTACAAATCCCTATGGATCACCCACAATAGGACTCAAACTTGATAGCTAATCACACCTTAGGAAATGTGAGGATTGACCCAAGATATTCTATACCTCACATTTGAAGACAATTAAGAATTGTATAATTTTCATGTGTCATATATAAAAGCATGGATGGGGAAACAAAAAGCAATTGCTAAGATTTATCTTAACTACAAGTCATTGTACATGGAATTGCCTCGTTGGAATTCTTGCATTGCAGGTTTCTAACCCTGGGACAGTTTTGATTCTTTGCACTAAATAGCTAGTTATTGATAATACAGTAGATATTAGCAGTGAAAATTTTCACCATATTTTTTGGTTTGTATTGATGGATTTGTTCATGTATACCACTCAAACAAATTAATGGCTCATTCCTATAGGGAAAGTATGAGGGACTACAGATAGCTAGTGGTGTTGATGTAAATAAACCTATTTATCCACTTGCTTTTGTAGTATTCGAGAGTGAAAATAATGAGTTGGAGTAGCTTTTAGGTTGCATTCAGGAGTTCAATACAACAAGGATGAATGTGTGTTATTTCTGACTGAATAATGCTGCCAAATCCCGTATGACTAATCTATATCATTTAAAGTGGCAACTTCCACAAGCTCATCATTGTTATTTTCTATGCCAAGTGATATCCAACTATAACACTACTTTCAAGAACGGAACCATCAAATACCTTGTATAGAGAGCTGGTTAAAAAAGAGTTTTATTATAATTTTTAGTAAGTAGTAATAATTATTTATATCATCCAATAAGTTTTATAATATTTGGATTAGGGATTGAATTTTAAACATGAAAATCTAATGCTACAATGGAAATGATTAAAAGGATGGACAAGGAATCGGGGAACTGACCTGAAAGTTGGCAATGTGTCAAGATGGTGAAAGGCAACACAGTTACATAATCACAAATTTGGCTAAAAGTGTTAATGATATTTTGAAGGGAGCACAAAACATGCCTATAACAACTCTTGTCTTTTTTTTTTGGTAAGTAATGAGAATTGTGCATATTGATTTTCAAAATTTACAAAAGCCATATTCTCACTCTGATAACAACTTTTGTCCAGTATCCCTTTCACCGTCTGGTTATGATATTTGATAAACGATGACAGGAGTGCCTTAATGGACTTGCAAAAAGTGAAGATTTCACTACTACATGTATTAAAATACTAAATAAACATGGAGATCTTTCCAACGGTCAAGAAGTAAAGACTTTTAGCCAAACACTAGTTATAAGCAAATATAACCCAAGTAATCAAAAAGCCAGAAATGAACAAACCATGCCACTCAGTGATAAAGCGTGTACTTGTGGAAAAATTGAACAATTGAATATCCCTTGTTCACTCGCTATTGCAGCTTACAAGGTTGCCGTACTTGACTACACTTTTATTGAAAAGTTTTATAGGTAAGATGTCATGCTTTAGGAGTATGCAAATTATTTTATTCTTATCGGATGCTGACATTATTAACCAACATACAAAGGACCAATTATAGTCAAATCCTTACATGGTTCACAATAAAAAGAATCGCCCTAAATCATTGAGAATCAAGAATGAAATAAACTAGAAGAAAAATTCAACGCAAAAGCAACTATGTGAAAAGTGAAAAAGACTGGCCATAACTATAAAAATTGAACAAATGATGGCGGTGCCTCAACTAGTTGTAATTGATTTGCATGTCACATTTTGTATTACTGAAAATTTGAATATTTTTATGAGTACTCTTCATTTAAAGCACAATTTTTTTTATTTGAAATTATTAATAATATTTAAATAATCATGTGAGATTAGCCGACCATACATCTCCTTAAGCAAATTTATAAGGCACTTTGAACTCATGGTTATAATCTACTCAGTCCCCTAGTTGGCAACACTAATGCAAAAATGAGACATTTTATAAACTACTTGTATTGGTAATAACTTATGTGGTAATTGGGTGTCTAATAATCAATTTATTAGGTTTACTAAAATTTTCGCAAATAATATTTTATAAAATTTTTAGGAAATAATTGCAGTTGTTTCTAGACATTTTTTTAGAGCTACCAACAGATGTAGATGAGTCTATTATTAATTGTTATGTGCATGCATAGATTTATTTTCCAATAGAAGGAATGTTATTTTTGAATAAGTTTGAAAATCGTATTTGCCTTATCTTTTTCCCTCTACTGGAAAATAAAGATGATGTAATTACATATAGTTGGGGCTTAGCTTATCATGCATAGCTCTACATGGAGCTATACAGGGCTACCAACCCCTAAGCCTTGTATGCGGGACATGTGTTGTAATACTCTAAATTTCATTCGATTTAATTTGGATGTGATGAAAATTAATTAAATATTATAAAATTTTGAAGGGAATTGGATTAGTTGGTTGCCGCCCGAGGACGCACCGGTGTTGGTGCCCGAGCGCCAATTGGATTATAGAAGGAGGGAAATTGTAACGGCCCAAATTCTAGAACATAGGAAAAAGAAGTTCGGTTATTCCTTGATGCAAAACAAGTCTGGCTCCATCATTATCAAGACTAGCCACTTTAAAGAAAAGCAAAACCGGCCTTGAACATGTTTTGAAATCGGGTTTTGTTCCATAAAGGGCCGGAGTAGATTATGAGAAACCCAAAGTTGATAATCCGGTCAACGGGTGTTGACCGAAAGTTGTGTAGAAGGTATTGAATGTGTTTACATGAGAAAGTTAAATTCTGATAAGTTCAGTGAACCAGGAATTAATTAAGAAATCTAAATCCTGTTAAGTTCAGTTAATTAGGAATTAATGAACTCATTGGAAATGTAAAACCATAAATGGTCTAATTAATAAGGGAACTTTTTGGGAAATATAGAGTCATAAATAAGAAACATTCCCCCTATATTGCCAATCATTAATAATGAAAAATTTCCCCTGTATTGCCAATTATTAATAATAGTCATCAGACCTAAGGCCTATAAATAAGAACCAGAGAAGTAAGTAAAAGACATGCAATAGAATTTCTAGTAAAGGGAGGTCAAAAGATCAAGACAAAGTAAAAAAAACCCAGACAAAAGTAAAGATTAAGGCAAAGTAGAAGAAACCCAGGCAAAAATACTCACCCCTGTTTTTAAAGTTCATGATTAAGCATGTTTGCTATGTAAGTATATATGATATTCTTATGAAATTATGTATGAAGTTTATTCTGTTCTTGTGATTTATCGTTCTTAATCGCATGTTTAAAAGAAACTCTGTTATTCATTATGTTCGGTTTTGTTCTACTTGGAAATATGATTATGTGTCAATTAATATGAACTTCGATAATTGCATATTTAAAGAAAAGTATTCTGTCCGTTTAAGAAAAAGAGCTCCACCCTTTTTGAAAGAAGAATTCCGCCTTTTTAAGAAAAAGCACTCCGTCCGTTTAATAAAAAAAGCTCCGCCTTTTTAAAGAAAAGTACTTCGTCCGTTTAAGAAAAAGAGCTCCGGCTTTTGAACTCCGCCTTATTAAAAGAACTCCACCTATTGAAAAGAGCTCCGCCCTTTTAAAGAAAAGTACTCCGTCCGTTTAAGAAAAAGAGTTCCGACTTTTGAACTCCGCCTTATTAAAAGAACTCCGTCTTTTGAAAAGAGCTCCGCCCTTTTGAAGAAAAAGTACTCCGCCCGTTTAAGAAAAAAAGCTCCACCCTTTTAAAGAAAAAGTACTCCGTTCGTTTAAGAAAAAGAGCTCCAGCTTTTGAACTCCGCCTTTTTTTTTTAGAAAAGAACTCCGACTTTTGAACTCCGGTTTTAAAGACCTTCGGTTTTAAAGAAAAATGGACTCCGGCTTCTAAGAAAAGAACTTCATCTTTAAGATAATACGGACTCCAATTGATGAAGTAAAGAACAAGGCTATATCAAATTACATGTAATCCGGACAGCAAGTGGAACTCTACGACTTTTGACTTTCGAACTATGACGGATGGCCATTAAAAGATATGAACTATGAACCGAGTCTCCATTAAACTTGCTGTTAAAGATGGATGAAGGATATTGGAGTGACACTCGAGGATTGCCTCCTGGGCCACGGGAGGAAACTTTTGGTGGCTTAAGACTTTTGGATTACGGCCCCGTATGCCGGGTTAAAGGCATTACCTCCCGCCTCGGGAAGTATAATGAGAGGATACGACTTTAGATTGTGGGGTTACACACAACCTGTCCTCGATGTTGTCCGCTCCTGTCCGATCCCTAAAGATGATAAGAATCTCCAATGGTTTTTAGGAGCTTTCCGAAGATAAGATAAGAAGAAAAAGAATAAGGAAGTTCCGAAGTAAAGAAGAAACGATATGATGATTTTCGTATGCTAAATTATGTCATAAAACTCTGTTTTGATCCCCTTATGTATATGTTTATGTTTTCTGCATATGAATATCTTGTTGGGCGTTGTGGCTCACTCTTGCTATTTTCAGATGAAGAAAGGCTTATGGAGGACGAAGTTGAGTAAGACCACATGAAGTAGCTTGACGGTATTAAGGACCGGAGCTGATCAATGAGGAGTTTAATTTATATTTTTTTTCCTTTTTATACTTTGAGAAGACTTGTAAAATGATTCCGCTGTTTAAGGCTTTATGGATGTTGTTAGTATGTTTCCGTGACTTCTTTTTTTGGTTAATGATATTGAAAAGTTTAGTAAGCATCTCAAACTTTCAAGTCCGGCTTCAATTAATGTTGGCCGACCTGGTTTGAAATTTAAAATCGGAAGGTCAGCTCATGCAGTCCGGTCTCAATTTTTCCGGTGTAATAGAAAAGTAAAATTTTTTGTCCTTTACTATTTATTTATTAAATATCTTTTTAAGACTTGACGGCGGTCTTATGTTAGAATAAGGCCGATCTGTCACAGAAATGAAAAAGGAATAAAAAGAGAAAATACTACTACTACTACTACTACTACTACTACTAATAAGGGAAGAGGAGGAGGCGTTCAGCAAAAGCAGAGACAAGGGAAAAAGAAAGAAAGACGGAGAGAGGGAGCACATGGAAGAAGGAAGAGAAGAGAAAGAGGAGTGTGTAGGCGGAGAAGAAGAATGGAGGAGAGAGAGAGCTGTAGACGAAAGAGAGAGAGGAGGAAGAAGGAAGTGGCGCATGAGTGAAGGCAGAGTAGCGCGGAGGAGAGGCGCACAGCAGGAGAAAGAGAGAGGAGAGAGAGAAGGGAATGAGGGGAAGAGGAGAGAGGAAGTGGAGCTCGAGCACTCGGAGCATCCTTTTAACTGATTTTCTTAGTATGAGACATTGGCAATTATCTATAAGTTGTATCCTTGGCCTATTTCAACGTCTGATATGTTTTGACTACTATTTGGAGATTTTATTGACATATATTTCATTTTTATACACTATCGATTTATTCTATACATATTTGTATGATTTACAAGCTAATTTGGGGGTTTTTGTTCAGATTTTGTGATTTTTGAGGATTTTATTATTTTATGGAAACCCGAAAAATATCTAGACTATATATGTTCGTGTATCAATATGTTTATATGAAAAAGGGCATGAACCAGACTGTGCATTGGTACACATGCATACTGCTGGGGGTTGAGGATGCTACTTTGTGGGACTATGATGGTCTGAGGTCTTGTTGGGTTGATATGTGTGTGGAACCGAGGTGATCTGAGGGCCTGGTGGGTAATATATGTGTGTGGAACCGTGGTGGTCTAAGGCCCAGGTGGGTCGACAAATGTGTGTGGGACTGTGGTAGTTCGAGACCCTGGTGAATTGATATATGTGTGGAATTGTGGTGGTCCAAGGCCCTGGTAGGTCGTTATATGTGTGGGACTATCGTAGTCCAAGGCCCTAGGGGTCGATAAGTGATCTAATGATAATGATGAGATGGCCGAGAATTGTAGGATTAAAATGTAGCCGAACTAAGAGACGCAGTCTTAGATGACCGATAGCTACAAGCCCAAAATACAGTTGGGCCGAAAGCTACATGCCTAAAATGTAATCGAGATCTAATAATATGAGATGGTCAAGAGTTATAGGCTTAAAATGTAGCTGAGCTAAGAGCTTCAGGCCTAAAATGTAACCGAGCCAAGAGCTGCAGGCCTAAAATGTAACCGAGCCAAGAGCTACAGGCATAAAATGTAGTCAAGATTCAATTATAAGAGATGGTTGAGAGCTGCAGGCCTAAAATGTAGCCAGTGTTTATGCATACGAGATACGGACCTTGTGACTTATTTTATACGATTTGTTATGTGATGTGATGCGGACATCGAAGACAAATATTCATTTTTATTTGCCTTCTAAATATGAAGATTCACTTTTTGTCTTCCAAATTAGTTGTGCTTTTATTTTATTTATTTGTCTTCCAAATATTCTTATTTTTAGTAGTAGATAATTTGTTACCAAATTATCGTAGGCCTA
>JAODPA010092764.1:0-23177 GCA_025585075.1 Nepenthes mirabilis | reverse complement strand
CTCATCTTTTTATTTAATTTGTCCTTCTTACATTATTTTGAGGGACTAGGGCTGGTTGGCCCTACTAGCAGAGGGAGTATATAATCGATGATAGAGTGTATTGACTCCACACAATCAAAGGCCTTGATTCTTGGTGCTTAGTTCATTCTTTCTTGATCATATACATTTCATAATTCCTCCTTATTTACATCCTGAGGACCAGGAGGATCTTAAATTCTTGGTTCTTGTCCTCTATAGTAACGCCTGAGGAAGAGCGAACCACGTATCACTCAATGGACAGAATTATACTTAATTATCATTATAATATCCTAAACCATACCAGAGAATATTACCAACTGAACTATCCTTGGTCCAGTTTTTACTTGAAATAGAACATCTCAACTCTTTCCTTTCTCATCGTAACTAATCATTTCAAACAGTCCTTGATATTCTTCACAAGTCTTGACAACATAACTTTTAACATAATTACAGACACAAATATTCATCATACATACATATTTTGTAATGGCATATTTTCTTGCTATAACTCATTATTTTTCACAGATTTTATGCTTGGGCTTACAAAAAAATATTCATAACCACTTGAACACAAAACATGAGACATACATGAAAATTGAACAAATAAAACAGAATACTCTTGTTTAAATATTTCAATTATTCATATAGTATAATATATAAATAAATGGAAGGTTTTAGAACAAAAAGGAAATGAAGTGTAAGGTACACTTTCCTAAGCCTTTTTCTTCTCAATCTGTCCTTAAGTCCTTCCCCTTTTTCTCCCTTGTCTTTGTCTCCTTGTCTCTCCAACTTTCTCCCTAACCCCCCGGCATCCAGTATTTATAGGCCATTAGGGTTGGGAGAGTAGGTGGGCAGGTCACCTACTATTCATATTTTATTTATTTTCCTTTTTCTAGAAAATTAAAGATAATTCCAGAGAATTTGAGTATCCAAAAAGGTGTTTGGTAGAAATCCATTCTCCTTTCTCATTTGGTCATATTATTTTTTTGACAGGACTTAGCCTCTCATAACCGATCAACCTTCCATTGACCGGATCATTTTCCCTCATACTCTACCTATCCGATTGACAAGGCGATTACCCGATTCTTCTTTGCAATCAGCCAGTCAAGAGAGTGTTGACCGGATATTTGGCAATCGGACATTTTCCTCTATGCATACCAGTTATGCACACCGGTCATTTTTGTGCCTTTAGCCAGTCAATTTGTTGACAAAAATTTTTACCAATTTATAACCAACCTAATTAGCAGCTGGCCATTTTGCTGTCTTAGTTGATCAATGTTGTGTTCACCAGGCACTTTGGTCACAAGGCAGCTGTGACGGCTAGGCCTTATTCCACTTCGTTAAGCCGCCGTCAGCCCATAATTCTTGTCTTAAAATAAAATAACAAATGGACATAAAAATTTTCTTTTTAATTATACACAGGATCTCATGAGGCCGGACTGTATAAAGCTGGCCCACCAGTTTGATTTTAAACTTGTCTGGCCAACTCTAATGTTAGTCGGACCTAATTGCCCTGAGATGCTTACTAAAAATTATAACTTTTATTCATAACACAAAAACATGCTAACATTAATAAGTTTATAATAGCGAAACAGTTTTACAAGTCTCCAAAAAATATCAAAATAATTAAACAAGCTCTTCATTGATCAGCTCTGATCATCAAAGCCGTCTAGTCACTTTATAAGGCCTTACTCAACTTTGTCCTCCACGAACCTTTCCCCATCTGAAATTAGCAAGAGTGAGCACAAAACCCAACAAAAATACTCACACGCAGAAAACATAAGCATATACATAAAGTAAATCAAAACATAATTTAGCATACGAAAACCATATCGTTTCCTCTTTAGTTCAAAAATTTCTTTACTCTTATCATCTTTAGGGATCGGAAGGGAGCGGACAACATCGAGGACGGGTTGTATGTAACCCCACAACCTAAAGCCGTATCCCCTCATTATACTCCCCGGGGGAGCAGGTAATGCCTTTAACCCGGCATACAGGGTCGTAGTCCATAGTTCTTATGCCACCAGAAAGTCCCCTCCCATGGCCCAGGAGGCAATCCTCGAGTGTCACTCCAATATCATTCATCCATCTTTAACAGCAAGTTTAATGGAGACTCGGTTCATAGTTCTTGTTCTTTAATGGCCATACATCATAGATTAAAAGTCGGAAGTCATAGAGTTTCACTTGCTGTCCGGATTAGATGTATTTTCATGTAACCTTATTCTTTGTCCTTAACTTCACATAATTGAAGTCTAAAAGCCTTTTCTTCATTGTCTTAAAACCGGACTTCAAAAGTCGGAGTTCCTTTCAAAAGCCAAAGTTCTTGTGTTAAAGGCCGGAATTCTTGTATCATGAGTTGTTATCAAAAGCCGAAGTAAAAAGCCGGAGCTCTCTTTTGTCAAGGCCGGAGTTCATTTCAAAACAAAAGGACAGAGTGCTTCTTAAAGACGGAGTGCTTCTTTAAGGACGGAAAGGCCGGAGTTCCTCTTTTTCAAAATCGGAGTACTTTTCAAAAAAGGACGGAGTACTTTATTCATAAAAAGATCGGAGTTCTTTGGACGGAGTTCTTTTCTTTAATGATATAATTATCACAGTTTATTTAAATCGACAGAAAATCATTCTTCCAACAAAACAAAACCAAACAACATAAAGTCTTTTCCTTAAACATGTAATTATCGAACAATAATTATACTTCAAGTATCAGATATAAAAGGAACAGAATAACATCATATAATTTCATATAATATCAGATATACTAGCGTAGAAATCATGCATAATCATGAACTTAAAAATAGAGGTGAGTACTCTTGCCTGGATTTCTTCTACTTTTCTTCTACCTTGCCTTGAATCCCTTGGTCTTCCTTTACTTAGAATTCTATTGCGTGCCTCTTTCTCATTTCTTCTAATTCTATTTATAGGCCTTGGCCTGGCTACCGTTATTAGTGATTGGCAGTTCAGGGGACACGTTTCTCATTGATGGCTTATTAATAATTAGCAGTTCAGGGGATACGTTTCTCATTGATTGCTAATTAATGATTGGCAGGGGAAAAGTTTATTATTCACGGTTATATATTCTCCAATGAGTTTCGTATTAATTTCTAATTAATTCTCATAAATTTTCTGGCGACTGCCCTAACCGGATTCATGCTTCTTCTTTAAAAGCATTCCGATCAACTATTGGCGTTGACTGGATTATTTTCCTCTTTTTTAGTCCTTCCTTGCTTTCCCGTTTTCTGGCCAACTCTTTCGTTGTTCGGATCATGCCCTCCGGTCAACATTTTACTTTGACCGGATTACGCCTTCCGGTCAACATTTTACGTTGACTGGATTCCACCTTCCGGTCAATGGATTTAGTTTCTCCCTTTACACATTCCGGTCAACTGTTGTTGACCAAATTTTACTTACCTTTAATATTTTTCTTTAATATTATCTAGCATTCACACTTTGGCTTCACCAACATCATCACTCCGGCTCCTTCATCAACATCAACTTCGGCCTTTCTTCTTCTTCTTGAACCCACAATCTACTCCGGCCTCAACATACAAAGTTACTTCGGCCTCACTTCACATACAATGCACTCTTCAAGGCCGGTTTCAACCTCATACCTTACGACCGTTTTGGAAATTCACTTCTAAGCCGATTTGGATTTCATCATCAAGGAGCCGATTTTCTTCTCACAAGGCCGGACTTGATTTTCATTAAGTAAAAGCCAGACTTGATTTTCATCGAGGAAATTCGGACATCTTTTCATCATGCAAGGGTCGAACTTGATTTAATCTTAAGGTCGATTTACTTTTCTTATTACCTTTTTCCTATCAACTGGCATTGACTGGATTATAAAGACTGGAATTTCCTATGTTCTAGAATTTGGGCCATTACAATCTCCCCCACTTATTAAAATTTCGTCCTCGAAATTTGACGATCCTCACAATCTCATAATTACAGGTATTCTCTCAGACAAGGATTACACTAGGAAACCTCAAGCATTTGAATCATCCTAACCCTCATCACAAAACAAATTCTTAGCCTCTCAGAACGACTCAACCCAGACACTTACGGATTTCTTAACCATTGATACAAGGAAGACCTTATAACGATCCCCAAATTTCAAAAGCGACTTACAGTAATGCTGACTAATTTAATTTGATACTTCAAACGAATTCAATGAACTTCCACTTTAGTTCATTCCAAGCTTCAAAAGAATTCGATCATCGGGACCTTAACCTTACTCTTAAATTTCTGAGTCATGGGTTCACAACGCTTACGCTGCGCTACTCTGATTTAAACAGTTCTAGGGTAGTCATACTATGAAGACAATTCCAAAATCCTCAAACTACTGCCACATTCCAAGTTATAATCATAACAATCACCCGAAGAGTCAACATAACTTTAAATCATTACTCAGAATCTTAAGATCCCAATTCAAGAACATGGCATCCTATCACCTAATCATTTGGACTTACTCACGATTCCTCTTTCATATTTCTTACGAAACTTCAAAGACATATAAGTCCAAAGACTTGCAGCTTCAATTGCCAACATTGATGCCTGCTTTCCCAACTAAAATACCGAGGTTCACTTTCTCAACCTTTAAAAAGGTCTGTCCATACGTAATATTACATGATCAACTATTTTGGCTCTCAAAACTTTAGTTATTGACTATCTTTAAAGACAAGGCTATAAGTTCTTAAAGCTGAGACTTTAATTGCTAATTCTGACTTACATACGAGGTAATACTAATCACAAACTTCTCCCCCACTTAAAATCAAAGGTATCCACCTACCATAATGTGAGAGTAACATTAACGTCTCTCAACGGCATTACATTCCATGATAACTTATCGGACCCATCAATGATCAACCCAAATGACACGATCATCAATTATCCCCATCCGATCTCCGAAAACTATAAACTAAAAGTGATTAGGTGGATCCGGAGTCAAAGAGTATATGACTAGAAGTGCCACAATTAGAGAGTGTACCTTCCATTACCTCCGTAGAGGTTTCGGTCTCCTTTGCAGATACGGCAAACACCTTAACTAGAATAGGATGCTTAAATCTTGGGACTTGTTTGGCGAGTGGACAATCTCTGATCATATGTCCAGCCTGGCCACAATGATAACAGACCCCCAACTTCTTATAGCATGGCTTCCCTTCATGTGATTTTCCGCAATGATTACATGCTTTACTAGTTGGAGTCCGAAAAATCTGTACAGATTGGCTCTGCTCCCCACTGTACCCCGATGGTCTTGCTTTCTTAGAAGGGCCTTCACTAGCACTGGCCATTGGAGTCTGACTAAACGTCCTTTGTCTGAGCAATGCTCCTCTCTCTAGCTCCTTCTCATAGATGACAGCCTTTTCGAGCACCTCTCCGTACGTGGCCAATGTCAGAGTTGAGAGATGCCTCCTAATATCATCCCTTAGTCCCTGAAAGAATCTCCTAGCTTTCCGCTCCTGGTCTTCCACCATATAAGGAGTATAGCGAGATAGCTCTGTAAACTTTACATCATATTTCGCCACAGAGCGAGTACCCTACCTTAGGCGAAGGAATTCATCCTCCTTCTGTCTACAAAGATTAGCAGGGAAATATTTCTCCAGAAATGCTGATTCAAGCATTTTCCAACTAATATCCCGATCTGGTACATTAAAAACTCTCTTTTGCATTTCCCACGAGTGGTGGGCCTCACCTGTCAACTTATAGGTGGTATAAAGAACCATGTCTCCAGCAGGACACTTAATTACCGCAAACACCTTCGTCAGTCGTTGGATCCAAGTGTTTGCCTTCAACGGGTCGGGTTCCCCTGAGAATTCAGGAACTCGCTCATTGGTAAAACGATCATAGACGGACCTCTCTTGATGAGCCGGAATGGGGGTGGTCACTAGAGTTGGTGGAGCCAAAGCTTCTATGACTTCAGCCATCCGATCTAGCAGGTTCAAATATCTTGCCTCCCTATTCGGAGTGTTGTTAGTCCGTCCAATTCGCCTTCCTCTGTTAGACATGACTTAGTTGATTTCTGAAAGAACATTTTCGTCAGTCAACTAGCTAAGGGTAGTTATCACAATTTACACCATCCAAAGCATAAGTAAAACCAACCCCCACCCTTTTCTGTAACTAATCCAGTCCTAAGTTTCCGTGTTAATTCAAATTGACCTAAAGCATCTCAGTTTTACTATCTGATATCAACTGTGACGGCCTGGCCTTATTCCACTTCATAAAGCCGCCGTCAGCCCATAAGTCTTGCCTTAAAATAAAATAACAAATGGACATAAAAATTTACTTTTCAATCATACACAAGATCTCATGAGGCCGGACTGTATAAAGTTGGCACACCGGTTTGATTTCAAACTTGTCCGGCCAACTCTAATGTTAGTCGGACCTAATTGCCCTGAGATGCTTACTAAAAATTATAACTTTTATTCATAACAATGAAACATGTTAACATTAATAAGTTTATAACAACGGAACAGTTTTACAAGTCTCCAAAAAATATCAAAATAATTAAACAAGTTCTTCATTAATTAGCTCCGATCATCAACGCCGTCAAGTCACTTTATAAGGCCTTACTCAACTTTGTCCTCCATGAATCTTTCCCCATTTGAAATTAGCAAGAGTGAGCACAAAGCCCAGCAAAAAATACTCACATGCAGAAAATATAAGCATATACATAAAGTAAATCAAAACGTAATTTAGCATACGAAAACCACATCATTTCTTCTTTAGTTCAAAATTTTCCTTACTCTTTTTCTTCTTATCTTATCTTCGGAAAGCTTATAAAACATTAAAAATTCTTATCATCTTTAGGGATCGGACGGGCACGGACAACATCGAGGACGAGTTGTGTGTAACCCCACAACCTAAAGTCGTATCACCTCATTATGCTCCTCGAGGCGGGAGGTAATGCCTTTAACCCGGCATTCAGGGCCGTAGTCCATAGTTCTTATGCCACCAGAAAGTCCCCTCCCGTGGCCCAGGAGGCAATCCTTGAGTGTCACTCCAATATCCTTCATCCACCTTTAACAGCAAGTTTAATGGAGACTCGGTTCATAGTTCTTGTTCTTTAATGGCCATACATCATTGATCAAAAGTCGGAAGTCATAGAATTTCACTTGTTGTCCGGATTACATTTATTTCATATAGCCTTGTTCTTTGTCCTTAACTTCACATAATTGAAGTCCAAAAGCCTTTTCTTCATTGTCTTAAAACCAGAGTTCAAAAGCTGGAGTTCCTTTCAAAAGCCTAAGTACTTTTGTTAAAGGCCGGAATTCTTGTATCATGAGTTGTTATAAAAAGCCGGAGTAAAAAGCCGGAGCTCTCTTTTGTCAAGGCCGGAGTTCATTTCAAAACAAAAGGACGGAGTGCTTCTTAAAGACGGAGTGCTTCTTTAAAGACGTAAACGCCGGAGTTCCTCTTCTTCAAAACCGGAGTACTTTTCAAAAGAGGACGGAGTACTTTGTTCATAAAAAGATCAGAGTTCTTTGGACGGAGTTCTTTTCTTTAATGATACAATTATCACAGTTCATTTAAATCGACAGAAAATCATTCTTCCAGCAGAACAAAACCAAACATCATAAAGTCTTTTTCTTAAACATGCAATTATCGAACAATAATCATACTTCAAGTATCAGATATAAAAGGAACAGAATAACATCATATAATTTCATATAATATCAGATATACTAGCGTAGAAATCATGCATAATCATGAACTTGAAAACAGGGGTGAGTACTCTTGCCTAGATTTCTTCTACTTTTCTTCTACCTTGCCTTGAATCCCTTGGCCTTCCTTTACTTAGAATTCTATTGCGTGCCTCTTTCTCATTTCTTCTAATTCTATTTATAGGCCTTGGCCTGACTACCGTTATTAATGATTGGTAGTTCAGGGGACACATTTCTCATTGATGGCTTATCATCAAAAATTTCCGATCAAAAATTTCCTTACTCTTTTTCTTCTTATCTTGTCTTCGGAAAGCTTATAAAACATTGAAAATTCTTATCATCTTTAGGGACCGGACGGGAGCGGATAATATCGATGACGGGTTGTGTGTAACCCCACAACCTAAAGCCGTATCCCCTCATTATGCTCCCCGGGGCAGGAGGTAATGGCTTTAACCCGGCATACGGGGCCGTAGTCCATAGTTCTTATGCCACCAGAAAGTACCCTCCCGTGGCTCAGGAGGCAATCCTCGAGTGTCACTCCAATATCCTTCATCCATCTTTAACAGTAAGTTTAATGGAGACTCGGTTCATAGTTCTTGTTCTTTAATGGCCATACATCATAGATCAAAAGTCGGAAGTTATAGAGTTCCACTTGCTGTCCGGATTACATGTATTTTCATATAACCTTGTTCTTTGTCCTTAACTTCACATAATTGAAGTCCAAAAGCCTTTTTTTCATTGTCTTAAAACCGGAGTTCAAAAGCCGGAGTTCTTTTCAAAAGCCGAAGTTCTTTTGTTAAAGGCCGGAATTCTTGTATCATGAGTTGTTATCAAAAGCCGGAGTAAAAAGCCGGAGCTCTCTTTTGTCAAGGCCGGAGTTCATTTCAAAACAAAAGGACGGAGTGCTTCTTAAAGACGGAGTGCTTCTTTAAAGACGTAAAGGCCGGAGTTCCTCTTCTTCAAAACCGGAGTATTTTTCAAAAGAAGACGGAGTACTTTGTTCATAAAAAGACCGGAGTTCTTTTCTTTAATGATACAATTATCACAGTTTATTTAAATCGATAGAAAATCATTCTTCCAGCAGAACAAAACCAAACATCATAAAATCTTTTCCTTAAACATGCAATTATCGAACAATAATTATACTTCAAGCATCAGATATAAAAGGAACAGAATAACATCATATAAGTTCATATAATATCAGATATACTAGCGTAGAAATCATGCATAATCATGAACTTGAAAACAGGGGTGAGTACTCTTGCCTTGATTTCTTCTACTTTTCTTCTACCTTGCATTGAATCCCTTGGCCTTCCTTTACTTAGAATTCTATTGTGTGCCTCTTTCTCATTTCTTCTAATTTTATTTATAGGCCTTGGCCTGGCTACCGTTATTAGGGATTGGCAGTTCAGGGGTCACATTTCTCATTAATGGCTTATTAATGATTAGCAGTTCTGGGGATACGTTTCTCATTGATGGCTTATTAATGATTGGCAGGGAAAAAGTTTCTTATTCATGGTTATATATTCTCCAATGAGTTCCGTATTAATTTCTAATTAATTCTCATAAATTTTCTGGCGACTGTCCTAACCGGATTCGTGCTTCTTCTTTAGAAGCATGTCGACCAACTACTGGTGTTGACCAGATTATTTTCCTCTTTTCCCGTCCTTCCTTCCTTTCCCGTTTTCTGGCGAACTCTTTCGTTGTCCGAATCTTGCCCACCGGTCAACATTTTACGTTGATCGGATTACGCCTTCCGGTCAATGGATTTAGTTGCTCCCTTTACACATTCCAATCAACTGTTATTGACCAGATTTTACTTACCTTTAATATTTTCCTTTAATATTAATCCAGCATTCACACTTTGGCTTCACCAACATCATCACTGCGGCTCCTTCATCAACATCAATTTCGGCCTTTCTTCTTCTTCTTGAACCCATAATCTACTCCGGCCTCAACATACAAAGTTACTTCGGCCACACTTCACACATAATGCACTCTTCAAGGCCGGTTTCAACCTCATACCTTACGGCCGTTTTGGAAATTCACTTCTAAGCCGATTTAGATTTCATCATCAAGGAGCCGGTTTTCTTCTCACAAGGCCGGACTTGATTTTCATTAAGTAAAAGCCGGACTCGATTTTCATCGACAAAATCCGGACCTCTTTTCATCATGCAAGGGTCGAACTTGATTTTATCTTAAGACCAATTTAGTTTTCTTATTACCTTTTTTCTGTCAACTGGTATTGACTGGATTAGAAAGATTGAAGTTTCCTATGTTCTAGAATCTGGGCCGTTACAGCAGCCGGCCATTTTGTGCCTTAAGCCACTGGCTATTTTGGCTGCTAATGCCACTGCTTCTTGCGGCTACTAACGCAGCTTGCCTTCCTTCGGCAGCTAAAGCAGCCGATCTCTACAACTGTAGTTGGCAGCGGCGCCCATTTTAGCTGGTCAACGCGTGTTGACCGGGAAATTTTCATAATTCATCTCAGCTGGCCCCTTTACGTTTTGCCAGTCAATGGATGTTGACCACACAAATTCTCCTTACTCATTTTATCTGGTCGACGGGGCCAATTCCAGTCAATGATTTTTCATTCAGTCAACTTGCCAATTTTGGTTAACTTTTTAAGTCTGTTGGTCAACTATTCTTGTCCTTAGATAATTTCTTAGCCATTATGATAATTTCTTCATAGTTTAATTTTTTTTATTAATTAAACAAAATTTTGTCCTTAATTACTATATTTATAAATCAGGATATTATAATTTTTTCCCACTTATAGAAACTTAGTCCTCAAAATTTAATGAAACTACATGCATTATGAGAATAGATGGGGGTATTTGCTTCCGATCACCTCTTCATATTCCCATGTTACTTCTTCGGGAGTGTGATTTTTCACAAAATCTTGACCAGGGAAATGGCTTTTGTATGCAACCTCTAGTCCTTTCGTTCCAAGATCCGTATTGGTTCTTCTCCATAAGTTAAGTCTTCGTTAATCGTTAATGGCTCATGCTCAACAACATGGGTGGGGTCGTGAACATACTTTCGAAGTATCAACATGTGGAACACATCATGGATATCAGTCAAACTGGGTGGCAATGCTAACCTGTATGCCACTTTTTTAATTCTCTCCAAAATCTTAAAAGAACCAATAAAGCGCATCTTCAATTTTCCCTTCATACCAAATCTGGCTGTTCCCTTTGATGGTGATACTTCTAAAAATACATAATCACCCACCTCAAACTTCAACTTTGATTGCCTTTGATCTGTATAACTCTTCTGTCTATTTTGGGCCACTTTTAGATTCTTGTGAATTACCCTAATTTTTTCCATTGTCTCCTTAGTAATTTTAGGACCCAAAAGCCTTTTATCTCCATTTTCTTCCCAATAAATCAGCGAACTACACTTTCTCTCATAAAGCACTTCAAAGGGTGACATTCCTATACTAACTTGATAACTATTATTATATGCAAATTCTATCAAAGTCAAATAATTCTCCCAAGCCCCTTTCAATTCTAATATTGAGGCCCTCAACATACCTTTCAAAATCAGGATAGTACATTCTGACTAGCCATCAGTTTGGAGATGATATGCCGTACTAAACTTTAATTTAGTTCTTAGCTCTTTATCCAAAATTTTCTAGAACTTAGAGGCAAACCTTAGATCTCGATCTGACACAATTGTTGTAGGCACACCATGGAGTGTAATAATTCATTTATGTACAATTGTGCTAGCTTATCACGAGTATACGCAGTCCAGATTGCTAGGAAATGAGTTGATTTAGTCAGCCGATCTATAATAACACAGATAGCATTGTGATTTTGTGAAGTTTGAGGTAATCTTGATACAAAATCCATAACAATATCTTCTCATTTCCAAGTTAGAATGGGCACTAGCTGTAATGATCCGGATGGCTTTTTCCTTTCAACTTTTAACTGTTGACAGATAAGATATTTTCCCACATGATCAATAATCTCTCTTTTCATATTTCATTACCAAAATGCTTTCCTCAAATCTTGTTACATCTTATTGATCCCTAGATGAATCGTGTACTGAGATCGATGAGCTTCATTCAAAATTTTTTCTTTTAACTCTTTATCATCCGGTATATATAAATAATCTTTAAATCTTAATACTCCATCAGTACAAATATTTAAATCCAATCATGGAATCTTTATTCAAATCTCCAGTAATATTCATATGGAAAGAATCATATACCTGCTTCTCCTTGATCTCTTTAATTATTTTCAACTGCATCTGAAAGTATAAGAGGATCATTTAATTACTATGAGCATACCGCTGAATATTGCACTGTTTCGGGCAATCTAATATTTTTGTTTGCTTTATCTGCAGCCTTACTACAAAGCTTGATTGATGCTCAGAATATCAGTAACCACATTACCTTTATCTTACTAATTTAATACTAAGGGTAATCACCTATCTTTTTTCCCATTTCAACCTAAACTAAACCTATGCTTCTACTTTTAGATCGATCAATCTCAAGGTATTTCCTTCTTTGATACCATTTGTAACAGAACAGGTCCTATCTCTTAGGATCTTCCTGCTAATGAGGCTTAATCAAATAATTATATTAGTATTTAAAAAAAATTTGACAGAGTTTTCGCTGTAAATAGTCAAAAATCATACATATAACCTGTGTAATAACTTACACAAAACATTTACATCCTCAAGCCTCAAAACACAACCACATCTTGCTCACAGGATCACGAGAGAGATGCCATCTAAAAAACCTGTATAAACCCAACAACATTCCTGTAGAAGCACAACTACAACCACAATAGTATATATAGACTAAGTCACAATTTACAGCTTACATTCAAAATCATAAATAGTTTACCTATATTAATTTAACCAAAATAACAAGCCTTCAAAAATCTAGCTATTCTTCCCAATCAAACCCTAGCTTCACTCTTTCTCATCTGACAGCAACTCATCAGAGTTATTTGAAGTGGATAAAGTAGTAAAAGGGTGAACATTACGCTCAGTAAGATACCATAAAAATGGAAGGTTATAATGAGCATATAGAATCACGCATATAAATAATGCAAGCCAGGATGGGGAAACAATCACTTAAATCATGAAACCAAACCTTTTTTTTTTTTGCTTAAGTTTCCTTGGGATCTTACTTATGCTCAAAATCCATGACTCATCTTTTTAATTAATTTGTCCTTCTTACATTATCTTGAGGGATTAGGGCTAATTGGTCCTACCAGTTGAGGGAATATATAATCGAAAATAGATTATATTAACTCCACACAATCAAAGGCCTTGATTTTTTGTGTTTAGTTCATTCTTTCTTGATCATGTACATTTCATAATTTCTCCTTATTTACATTTCGAGGATCAAGATAATCTTAAATTTTTGGCTCTTGTCCTCCATAGTAACGCCTCGAAGAAGAGCAGGCCATGTATCACTCTATGAACAGAGTTATCGTCAATTACCACTATAATATCCTAAGACATGCCAGAGAATATTACCCGCTGAACTATTCTTGGTCTGATTTTTACTTGACATAGAAAATCTCAACTCTTGCCTTTTTCATCGTAATTAATCATTTTAAATAGTCCTTGATATTCTTCATAAGTCCTGACAGCATAACGTTTAACATAATTACAGACACAAATATTCATCATACGTACATGCTTTGTAATGTCATATTTTCTTGCCATAACTCCATATTATCCTGCCATAACTCACTATTTTCCACATATTTTATGCTTGGGCTTATAGAAAAGTATTCATAACCACTTGAACACAAAACATGAGACATACAAGAAAATATAACCAATAAAATAGAATACTCTTGTTTAAATATTTCAATTATTCATACAGTATAATATACAAATAAATAGAAGGTTTTAGAACAAAAAGGAAGTAAGGTATACTTGCCTTAGCCCTTTTCTCCTCAATCTATCCTTAGGTTCTTCCCCTTTTTCTCCCTTGTCTCTGTCTCCCCGCCTCTCCAACTTGCTCCTAAACCCCCCGGCATCCAGTATTTATAGGCCATTAGGGTTGGGAGAGCAGGTGGGTAGGTCACCTATTACTCATATTTTATTAATTTTCCTTTTTTAGAGATTTTCAGAGAACTCGAGTATTCAAAAATATCTTCGGCAGAAATCCATTCTCCTTTCTCATTCGGCCGTATTATTTTTTTGATAGGACTTAGCCGCTCATAGCTGGTCAACCTTCCGTTGACTAGATCATTTTCACTCATACCCTGTCTATCCGACCGACAAGACAGTTACCCGATTTTTCTTCATAATCAACCAGTCAAGAGAGTGTTGACCGGATATTTGGCAACCAGAAATTTTCCTCTATGCATACCAGTCATGCACACCAATCATTGTTGTGCCTTTAACCGGTCAATTTGTTGACCGAAATTTTTACTAATTTATGACCAGCCTAATTAGCAGTCGGCGATTTTGCTATCTTAGTTGGTCAATGTTATGTTGACCAGGCACTTTGGTCACAAGGCAGCCGGCCATTTTGTGCCTTATGCTACCGGCTATTTTGGTTGCTGAAGCCATGGCTTCCTGCGGTTGCTAACGCAACTTGCCTTCCTTCAGCGGCTAAAGCAGCCAGTCTCCACGACTGTAGTCGGTAGCAGCACCCATTTTAGCCAGTTAACGGGTTTTAATGAGGCAATCTCCTTAATTCATCTTAGCTGACCCCTTCACGTTTTGCGGTTCAGTGAGTGTTGACCGGACAAATTCTTCTTCCTATTTTAGTCGGTCAACGGGACCAATTCCAATCAACGATTTTTCAACCGGTCAACTTGCAGATTCCTGTCAACCTTTAAGTATGCCGATCCACTATTCTTATCCTTAGATAATTTCTGGGCCATTATGATAATTTCTTCATAGCCTAATATTTTTCTCATTAATTAAACCAAATTTTGTCCTTATTTACTATATTTATAAATCAGGATATTATTGGTTTGCTTGATATTTGGTTTATTTTCTATCTTAACATATTGTATATGACTGGCTCACCCAAGAAATTCCTGTTGGTCCAAGAAATTTCTATTGGCCCACCTAGATTTGGCAAAATGTCAAATTGGTGCTACAGCTGGTTCACTGGCAGGCTCTGGTTTTCTAACCGGTTCAGGGGGTAAATCACCATAGAAATTATTTTTCTTACAATTTCAGAATCAACACAAAATTTTAGACCGGCTCATATAATATTTTCATTTTTATTCTTTCCCAGTTCAAAGTTATGCACTGCTCTTTCATGCACAGCTCAACTTTTGGCCGGTTCAGCGACATTTCCTTTTTTTGGGTTGAATCGATCAGATTTCGAGCTGATAAAATTATGCCAATTTTACGGCATAATGTTGGTTTATTGAAATATCTTACATAATTTTTGTAGAGTTTTGAATCGGTCTAAAACTTGGTGAAACCAATAGCCAAAGTCAGCACCAGTAACTACTCTATTTTCATCAAATTTAATATGTCAGTCTCCTTTATTTCCATCGAACGGCTGGTTTTATGAAAAATAATTTTTCCACAAAAATACGGAGATTTAACTAACATCTTAAGGGAAATCCAATAAAAATATCATGGTATGAATCGATCAAATAAGGCATGTTAAAATTTAGATATCAGTATGGTACAACAGAGTTCGACAATAGAGTTTTATTTTGACATGTTACTGAACCTTACTCATTCTAACATGAATTCGGTGAGAATTTAAAGTATTGGACTAACAATACTTCATAAAATCAAGAATTTAACAAAAAAATAAAGAAAGAGAAGAGTTCTTACCATATTTAATTTATAAAAGTTATTGAAGCTCTCTACCCAAATAGCTAGCTCCTTCTCTCTGCTCAACTTTCCTCTCTCTTTTGGCCTCCCTTTTCTCTTTTTGTTTTTTTCTATTTATTTTTATAAATTTTTAGATTTATTAGTCTCCTAAAATGATAAGTCATTGGTTGATTTTTTTGGTGTTGCCACATGCCCCATAATGTGGCAATTTCCTAGCTACCCACGGATGACTTACTATTTGCATGGAAGTGAGTTGTTGGTCCCTCATTAAGCCACTTGTTGGAAATATTGGTGGTTATTTTGATATATATTAATCCTCCTAGAGTGTCAAGTGTCCCACTAAATTTTTCATACAAAAGTATTTCTCTTTCTTTTTATTTCTTTATTTACGTGTGCACATGTGCGTATGAGAGAGGGGTAAGGCATGGCTCTCCCTTCTCCTTCCTTTCCTTCCTTCAAAATTTTACTAAGTATGGGATCATGAGGAGGTGACATGTGTTCCTCAAATTCAATTAAAATATAATTGTTAAGGGTGTATTAAAATTAACTTAATTTATTATGGTATTAGTTATCTCCTTAATTTATACTTCTTCTGAATTTATTTAAGTGTATAAAAATTTTTTTAGCTTCTACTGGGTTCTTCTAAATATTAATTTTGATCATAAATTTTAGTTAGGTTATTGTTCAGAAGTTTTGGCATCTTCCAGGCTTATTTTGGGTCCGCCGAAACTCTAATTTAATCAACCAAATTTTATTCGATTACAAATCGAGTGTAGCGATTAATCTCCTAAAATATCAAGGCATCTCGGATAAAATTCAAATTTTCAGACTCGATTTGAAATTATTGGAACGTATTTTTATTGATAAAATCCATTCATTATAATTCTACTCTCTTACAAAATTTTGTCCTCAAAATTTAATGAGAATACAAATCTAGGGGAAAAGGTGGGTATACTTGGCGCAAATCTCATCTTCTCACTCACAGGTAGCTTCTTCTTGAGAGTGATTGCGCCGCAGGATTTCAACTAGGGGAATAGTCTTGGATCAAAGCACTTGATCCCTTTGTCCCAAAATTTGCATTGGCTCTTCAACATATAATAAATCTTCCTCAATAGTCTGGGGCTCATAGCCGATCACATGAGTCGGGGGGTGCATGTATTTTTGAAGCATAGATGTATGAAACACATTGCGCACTTCGGATAAATTAGGTGGCAGAGCCAGATGATAAACCACTTCCCCAACCTTATCCAAAATCTCAAATGGGCAGATAAATCTTGATTTCAACTTACCCTTAAGACCAAATCTAGAAGTCCCCTTCGATGGAGAGACTTTTAAAAAGACAAAATTGCCTATAGTAAAATGCAGGTTTGATCTCCTGCAATCCGTATAACTCTTCTGCTTGCTTTGAGCCATCTTTAGCTTTTCGTGGATCATCCTAACTTTTTCGAAAGTCTCATGGATGACTTCATGGCCAAGAAGTCATTGATCACCCATTTCTTTTCAATGGATAGGGATCAGCATTTTCTTCCATATAATTTCTCAAACGGTGCCATATCAATGCTCGCCTGGTAATTATTTTTGTAGGCAAATTGAGCAAGAACCAGATGATCATCAAGTTACCTTTCATCTCTAACACCGCGGCCCTTAGCATATTCTCCAGAGTTTGAATAGTATGTTCAAATTGCCCATCAGTTTGGGGATGATATGCTGTGCTGAACTTCGGACTTATTCCCATTTCTTGATGTAAACTCTCCTAGAATTTGAAATGAATCTAGAATCTTGATTAGACATAATAGATGTTGGCACTCCATAGAGTCTGACAATCTCGTTGATGTACAGCTGTGCCAATCGATCATGGGAATACGTCGTCTAAATTGCCAAGAAATGAGCAAATTTGGTCAATCAATCGACAATGACCGAGATAGCATCGTGATTCCTTAGAGCCTTTGACAATCCCGAAACAAAATCCATGGAGATGTCTTCCTACTTCCTGCTAGGAATGGGTAGCGGCTGTAATAAGCCTGACTGCTTTTTTTGTTCAGCCTTCAGTTGTTAGCAAACGAGACATATACCCACATAAGCCACAATCTCCTTTTTCATATTTTCCCACCAAAAGGATTTTCTCAGATCTTGGTACATCATGTTGATTCCAGGATGGATAGTATAATTTGAGCGACGAGCCTCCTTCAAGATATCTTCCGTCATCTCACTAATGTCAAGTACACATAGCCTGTCACAGAATCCGAGGACTCCATTAGCACGGATGTTGAAACCAACTTGAGAGTCATGACTCAAGTCTCTAGCAATATCCATTAGGAATAGATCGTTTGCTTGCTCCTCCTTGATCTTCTTTAGAATTTCAGGTTGGATTGGAAAATATATCAATATCATGCGATTGCCCTAGACATAGCACTGGATATCACATTACTTTATTTTCTCCAGCATTTCCATTTCTTTGATCTGCAATCTTGCTAGGAAACCTATTCGGCAACTAAGGGTATCGGCTATAACATTAGCTTTGCCTGATTGATACTAAATTTCACAATCATAATCCCTTAAGAAGTTGATCCACCACCTTTGTCCCATGTTCAGCTCCTTCTGAAAAAAAAAATACTTGAGACTTTTATGATCGGAGTACACAAGAAATTTCTCCCCATAAAGATAATGCCACTAAATTTTTACTGCAATGACTACCACGGCCAACTCCAAATCTTGAATCGGGTAGTTCTTTTCATGAACTTTTAGCTGTCAAGATTTATAAGCAACTACTTTCCCATACTACATTAGGACGCAGCCTAATCCCAACTGGGATGCGTCACAATAGACCATGAATCCTCTAGACCCTTCAAGATTGGTCAAGATTAGAGCGGTTGTCAGTCAAGCCTTTAATTCTTAAAAACTCTACTCACAATCCTCAATCCATATAAGCTTGGTCTCATTTCTTGTGAGTTGGGTCAAATGCATAGCAATTCCAGAAAAGTTTTTCACAAATTGTCGACAATAGTTGTAAAACCCAAGAAGCTTCGAATTTTGATCACAGTAGTGGGTTGACTCTAGCTCGAAACAACTTCAACCGTCTTTGGATCAACCAAAATACCTCTATCAGATATAACATGACCTAAGAATACCACTTGCTCAAGCCAGAATTCACATTTCTTCAGCTTAGCGAAAAACTTATTCTCCCTTAGTGTCTGCAGCACAATCCTCTAATACTCCTCGTGCTCCTCACAATTTTTTGGAATAAATAAGGATATTATCGATAAACACCACAAAAAACTTGTCTAGATATGGCTAGAAAATCCAATTTATGAGATCCATGAAGGCTGCAGGAGTATTGATCAAACCGAATGACATGACCAAAAATTTATAGTGGCCATATCTCATTCAAAAAGAAGTATTGGGTACATCCTCTTACTTAATCTGCAGCTGATGATATCCGAACCTAAGATCAATTTTGGAGAATACCCAGGTGCCTTGTAATTGATTAAATAAATCGTCGATATATGGCAGTGGGTATTTGTTCTTGACCGTAATTTTGTTCAGCTCACGATAATCGACACATAAGCGCAAGGTCTTATCCTTCTTCTTAACAAATAAAACTGGTGCGCCCAAGGGAGACACACTGGGTCTGATAATGCCCTTCTCTGATAACTCCATCAACTGCTACTTAAGTTCCTTCAATTTAGTAGGTGACATTCGATAAGGTGCATTCGATATGGGACCTAATCCAGGCATAAGTTCAATCTCAAATTCAATCTTCCGGTAAGGTGATACGCCAAGCAACTCCTCCGAGAAAACATCAACAAAGTTGCGAACCACTGGAATATCGCTCGCCTGCACACCATGGCTCCCAACTGAACAAGCATAAGGAAGATAAGCTTGGCACTCATTTTATATAAGGTGTTGAGCATGAAGGGCCGAAATTAGAATAAGCGCATTCTGATGCCTTTCCTCTTGAATAAAGAATGCCTCGTGGCCCAATAAAGTGAAATGGACTTGATTGTGGAAGCATCTACGCTGGTGTGGTTGCTCATCAACCAGTCTATGCCCAGAATAATATCAAAATCCTCCATCTTAAGTAGAATCAGATCTACAGGAAATAGAAGCTCATTCACCTGAATCATACACCTAGGTTTCATGATATGGGTCTCCACAGAAGAGCCCGCAGGTTTCGATATTAGAAAGGAATAATCAAGGATTTTTGCGGGTAACTTAAGATGGCGTGTAAATTGAGAAAACACAAAGGAATACATGGATCCCGAAGTGAATAAAACATGCGCTGGGGTGCCACAAATAAGAATAGTACATTTAACCACATGCTGGAGTGGCCTCCGCCTCTTGAATAGACACAGCAAAAGCCTTTCCTGGCACCATCAGCTTCTTGGACTTAGGCTTTGGAATAGGGCAGTTCTTGATGATGTGGCCCCTTTGTCCGCAATTGAAACAGGCCCCCATGGTTTTGTAACATGGCCTTCTGGAATGCCATTTTTCGCATTGAGAGCAAGCGGGCTTTGATGGTTGTTGTTGAGGTGCTGATGGAACAACTGCATTGCTTTTTCCTTTTTCGGTCGTTTTTGCTTTCTTCGCCTGTCCTCCAACCTCAGAACTTGCCTCCGAGCTCTGACCTCCTTGGTGTGCCCTCTTCTTGTAATGGACTTCCTTCACAAGCTCTTTCTCGAAAATGAGGGCACCGTCAAGCACCTCTCTGGAGGTTTGTAGCTTCAGCGTCGATAGTTGCTTTATGATATTATCTCGCAGACCTTGCTAAAATTTCCTCGTCTTTCTTACACCATCCTCCACCAGATATGGAGTGTAGCGAGATAACTCGAGGAACTTGGCATCGTATTTTTCCATGGTTCAATTTCCTTGCTTTAAACTTGTGAACTCCTCTTTCTGCTCACAGAGGCTGGTGGGAAAGTATTTCTCCATAAAGGTATCTTCAAACATCTCCCAAATGATCTAGGCCTCGGGCATGCCAAAAACTCACTTCTCCATCTCCAACCAATGGTCTGCCTCGCCTTCAAGTCGATGAGATGCGAACAGGACATGGTCCTCCTAAGGACATTAGATCACAAAAAAGACCTTCTTAAGTCCGCAGATCCAGACATCTACCTTGATCGGGTTAGGCTCTCCCATAAACTCGGGTACTCGCTCATTATTGAATCTATTGTAAGCAGATGGCCTTTGATTTGCTGGCATGGGAGCTGGGGCTACAGTGGGTTCCATATTACGTTGTACCATGAACTCCATAACCTCCGTCATACGCCCCATTATATCTGAATACTCTGGCTCCCAGTCCACCTAATTGGTCCAAGCATATCTTCTTTGGATGGCCATTCTACGATTCCTATTATTCAAATATTAACAAACAAGTCAGCACATGAAATTTATGTCAGAAATATTATATTAAAAGGCCTTTTAAAGAATAAATCCTAAACTTTGGCATTAAAATCAATCAACCTGAGGCATCTCCTGAAAAATATTCTCTGATACTATAATTGTCATGTCCTAACTTCTTATTTTATAGTTCATTGCATTATTATGTTAATATGAATAGTTTACTAATCATGTCTAGAATCCTGTTCAGGAAAGATGTTTACTAAAATCTCATAATCATCACAACAACAAAAAATTACGGAAGAATAAAGATAACTAATATATTTACGAAAGTATTAACATCATCAACATTTATACATGATCCAAAAATTTAAAAATTTTACAACTTATACATCATCTAAGACTAAAAAAAATCCTAAATATAGCTAAACTAAAATTTTTCTTTCCATTCTTACTTGTCAGGTGTAAACTCCTGAGAGGCATATAGAGGGTAATAAAAATAGTAAGAGAGTGAGTCAAATATTTAGCAAGAATATAATAATAAAAAACATGCATATTTTTTCTTTAAAATAATTCATAAGGAGGAATGAAAATCATGATACATGTAAAAATACATATATACATTTAAAAACATTTTCATGATGCATTTGACTTTTTTTTTTTCTTGCACATTTTTCTTTGTTTTTGTCGGCACTTCTTATCTTTTTTAACTTCAGGAACCAAGCCTAATAGGTCTTATCAGCTAACGGAATATTTGATTAATATCTAAATTATGTTCAATCCATACAATCAAAGACCATAACCTCCTTATTTATATCTCGAAAGTAGGATGGTGTTACCTATTATCTCCTGATAGACAGAGCCTAAATTGTACAGCGATACATATTCAGACAATAATCTATACTATAATATTTCAAGGTATGCAAGAAAATACTATCATCTGAAATAAATTCCTTGGTTCAGTTTTCTTACTTTTTAAAACTTTCTTAGTAGAAACTTCTTCTTCTTCTTTTCTTAATTTTCTCATCTTAGAGAAAATTCTTAAATTTTTATACGATCATTTTAAATCTTCACTCATGCATAAATTTGACAAATATATATTAAAAATCATATCATTGGATACCGTAAAAAAAATCAAGCCATAAAATTTTCTAAGTGCCAATAAATTTTTATGAGTCATTTTAAGTGGCTTCCGGTCCATTAACCTTTTAATTTACCGATTTGCCAACCGATTTGGTTCTTTGAATTTTTCTGACCGGTTTGCTTGTTCATGGACTGGTTTGGCCGCTTTGATGAAATTCTTTTTATTTTATCGCGTGAACGGATTTATTATATATCAAAAAAGGGTTGTCCAATCCACTCCAATATTTTACATGCCTGAACCGGCCACATATTTCACTAAAGAATCAAGGGTTGAATCGGTTTTGTTGAAATCGATTCGTTGTCTGACTTTAGTAGCCGAATCACCTCATAATTAACTAGTTATTGGTTTATTTTCTATCTTAATACACTGTATATGATTGATTTACCGATGAAATCCTAGCCGGTTAACCCAGATTAGGCAAAATGTCAAATTGTTGCTACGGCCGATTCACCAGCAAGCTCCGATTTTCTGACTGGTTTAGGGGCAAATCACTATGAAAAATTTTTTCATACAATTCCAGAATCAACACAAAATTTTGGACCATCTCATATAAAGTTTCCATTTTTATTCTTACCCGATTCAAAATTATACACTGCTCTTTCATGCACAACTCTGCTTCTGGCCGGTTTAGCGACACTTCCTTTTGTTTAGGCTAAATTGTTCAGATTTTGAGTTGAAAAAATAAATTCAATTTTATGGCAGAATGTTGGTTCATTGAAGTATCTTACGTAATTTTTATGGAGCTCGAATAGTTCTGAAACTTGGTGAAACTAACAACCAAAGTCAGCACCAGTAGCTACTCTATTTTCATCAAGTTTAATCACCAGTCTACTTTGTTTCCATCGAATCGTCCAATTTTATGAAGAATAATTTTTTCACAAAAATGTGGTAATTTATCTAACATCTTAAGGTATATCTATTTAAAAAATTTCATGCATGAATTAATCGAATAAGGCATGTAAAAATTCTGACATCAGAATGGTGCAGCAGAGTTCAATAATGGAGTTCTATTTTGACAGATTATTGAACTTTGCTCATTTTAGTACGGATTCAGTGAGAATTTAAAGTATTGGACCAACAATAATTTAAGATAAAATTAAGAATTTAAAACAAATTAAAGAGAGAGAAGAGTTCTTGCCTGAATTAATTTATAAAAATTCTTGAAACTCTCTATCCAAACAGCCAACTCCTTCTCTTGGTTTAGCTTTCCTCTCTCTTTTTGGCTCCCTTTTTTTCCCTTT
>JAODPA010092753.1:0-23180 GCA_025585075.1 Nepenthes mirabilis | reverse complement strand
CATTTTGAATTTTTTATCATGACTATCGTATTTTGTATATTCATGTATTATATACACATACATAAAATTTATAAATATTTTGATGCGCATTAGGTTTACTTTTATCTCCTTTTTGTTAACCTTTCAAATTAATGAGTCGAATGTACTTTCCAAGATTTTAAATGTTGGAGAAGCCCATCGGAAGAAATAGTTTTAGGATATTTTAGTTGTGTTCTGATCAATTGATTAAAAGTTTGCTAATTTAAATTTTAGATTGTTTTTATTACGATCATGGATAGAGAATTGTTATAATTTAATACAATATTGGATAACTTATTGGTTACCCTGATTTCAAATTTGAGATACTTTTTTCTTATTTATGATCAAAGTCAATTAAGATAGATGAGTTATTAGAGCAACTTTTAGATATAGTTTTGAGATTTTGTACTTTGATATTTAATGGTTAAATGTTCTAACAATCACGTCCCATCGTTTGGATTGAGTTTAACTTAGTGATTGAGCATTTGTTTATAAGTTTAATTTAGGATATGATTGTGATATCTTTAATTACGGATCTTATGTCAGGGATGCCATGCTATGCTGTGATAGTGTAGCTCAACGTATTTCAAACTTCGAGTAAGATATCGTACTCCTTTACTGTTGAAGACTTTTTTTGGTGTTTTAAATTAATAACCGTCAAATTAGCATTTCATGTTAAAAGAAAAAAAAGAAAAAAATTCATTATACTCTTGTCATCCTGACGCAGTGATGACTTAATAAGGATTAATATTGATAATTGGCCTAAAAAGTGGCAAATGATGAGTAGTTTGAGTAAATCCAATGGCTTAATGTGAATGCGCTGCATCAGTATTAACCGTTCAGCCTCCACACTTAAATGTCGCTCCTCATGCTTAATGTGAGTGGGTATTCACCATCACGTCTTATGGCGCATTATCTCTCATTTTCGTTCTCTTCTTCCGCTGTGTGATTGGTCCACCGACGTCCAATCACAACCGCAGAAATGAAGACCAACATCTCCGTAATGCCAGCTAAAATCAATTAACAATCTGGATTTAGCTGACACAAAGGGCATGGTAGCAACATGGAAACCAAGTGGACACAGAATGACTAAAAAATGAAGAAATGTGTGAGGAAAACATATTAGCTACTATTGGGATACCTTTAAATATTGTGATATTTATCTATTTATTTATTCTTGTGTGAATTTGTTAATACGAACCAATAAATAAGATATTATGTCATCGAAAATGCTTAGTGAATGGTTGAAGGATATTTTACTAATCCCACCGGTAATATAAAAATCATGGAGAGTCCTGCAGTCTTCAATTCCACCTTGAGAGTTTTCAAAGAGTCAATTTTGAATCAACACAGCTCATTTGGAGAAATAGAGATCCAACACCAATTTAGGTTGTATCATAGAGTGATGTTTTGCTGACCTAACACGGCATAAAGTGGAAAGACAAAAGTGGGGCCAAAATGAAAAAGCACGTTAAAGGAAAAACAAATTTCTAAAGTTCTCAAGATTCTTTGTCTCTGAGGTGATCTGCGCAAGTGCAATATATATCAACAGCATTCAGTATACTGCTTTGGGAGTCTTATGCTCTGCAATGGCAATCTTAGGTAACCTTAGAAGCATATGAAAAACAAAAAGGCGGAAATGAGCGTCTCCACAATATCTGCATTTCCAACTTTCAAAATCGTTCTAAAACTGGCCTGCCTTGCTTTCTACAGCATAGCAGATGCCAATACTAGAGGATCACTTCAGTTTGAGCTTGTCAACAATGTCACAGGTAGTGCTCGACGGAGCATAAGACAAAGCAGGAACAACGAAATTTGCATCCCATTTTTCCCATTTCATTGTCTACCATGGCAAACTCCCCTTCAACCACCACTTCCTTCTCCTCTTGAGCCACTGCCACCGACGTTGCCACCACCACAATCACCTCTTAGGCCACTACCACCACTACCACCAGCCCCTCTTAGTCCTCCTGCAGTGCCACCGACACAGGCAGCACCAGCAATAGCAGCAGCACCTGCATCGAGCCCAAACCAGCTGGTTTTTGCTGATCAAAGGCTTGCTGTTGTGTATCCCATCATCCAGAAATTCAAAAGCATCATCACTTCAGACCCTCTCAACATTACTGGAACATGGGTAGGCTCGAACATATGCAACTACATGGGCTTCTATTGTGACCATCCTCCAGACAATTTGAGTGCTATAGCTTTGGCCTCCATTGACTTCAATGGATACCATCTTAGTGCTCCAACAATTGATGGCTTTCTTGACCAGCTTCCAGATTTAGCCCTCTTCCATGCCAATTCCAACAATTTCGGTGGCACCATCTCACCAAACATAGCCAAGCTTCGTTATCTCTATGAGTTCGACATAAGCAACAACAAATTCTCTGGTCCATTCCCAACTGCTGTTGTGGGCATGAATGGCCTCACCTTCTTGGATATTCGCTTCAACCTGTTTTCTGGGTCTGTGCCTCCGGCAATATTTGCCCAGAATCTCGATGTGCTCTTTCTCAACGACAACAACTTCATGTCCTACTTACCAGAGATAGGCAGCTCTCACATTTTATATCTTACATTAGCTGACAATAAATTCACGGGTCCAATCCCGCATGATATCTCCAAAGCCTTATCAGCTTTGACAGAAGTCTTGTTACTAGGCAACCAGTTCTTTGGCTGTCTACCATACGAGCTAGGACTTCTGAAAGAGGTGGAAGTGTTTGATGTTAGCAAAAATTTGCTAACAGGTCCATTACCATTATCATTGTCTTGCCTTGAGAAAGTTGAAGTGCTCAACTTTGCTGAGAATCTCTTATATGGGGCAGTGCCAGATCTCATCTGCGAGCTTCCTAATCTAGCTAATCTAACATTGTCAGGCAACTACTTCACACTTGTTGGACCACAATGCAGGAGCTTGATCAACAACGGGGTTCTGGACGTAAGAAACAATTGCATCCCTGGTCTACCATTTCAAAGATCATTGCATGAATGCATAGCTTTCTTTGCATTACCAAGGATTTGCCCTCACATGCAAACCTACAAAATTATTCCTTGTAAACTTCCTCACTTCCGTTAAAGGATGTCCGACCTCTTACTCTTGCTTTTTGCTTTAAATTGTATATTGCACAAGGTATAGTGTTTCTTTCTCCTTTTGCCTTGTCCATTGTTTTTTTTTTCCGAGTTGAATTGAGAATTAAAATTGGTTTTCTCGCTGCGATTTATGATTTTTCCTAATCAATCTACCTTCGACTTGGTTCATTCAAAATTTCTACGAAAACTAGTCATTCATATATGAAAAAGGAACACAAATTCTTAACTATAATTGATTGGAAAACTAGTCATTCATTTAAGAGGCCGGATCGTGATAATTTGATTGACATTTTGTTCTACTGCTTTACATCATAAAATTTTATATTCTCGTAACTAGTTTAAAATATCTATGATCTGTGTGAAATTCCATGACAACGAAGAGAGGTTGCAACTAATTTGAAGACAAATTAACAGATAAGATCTAGAGATTCTGATCTCACCAAAGCACATTAATATTATGCTTTTTTTTTTTTTTTTTTTGGCAGAACAAGGAGAAATCCTGAACGATATAGCCAAGCATAATAGAGATTCACTGTGAAAAGATAATGACTTTTCTTTTTCTTTTTCCTTCAAAATTTCCATGGGTGGGAGAAAGATTTAACTTTTCTCGATATCTAATAAAAGACAATCCTGCTGAATATATAATAGGCAGTATATAGATAGATTGGTAGATATATAGATATTATATGATAAATGCTTGTTAGTAGCAGCATAATGAGCAAATTGATTACTCATATGTGAAAGCAAGCACACTGACAAAATTTTCTTCTAGGGTAGTCCACTAGCAAGCCTTTTTTCTTTGGGAGAACATTAAGGGCGTGCTTGGCCTAGTTTTTGGAAAGCCTTCATGGGAGTACAACTTTTTCGGAATCCTTTTTGAAAGAAATCTAATTTATAGCTTCGTCTTCAAGAGTCAAGCCTGTTGGGATATACCGCCATCGACATAGATGAATCGAGAGAAAAAGATGAAATGGCAACAGAAACACGTAGTGGACAAATGATAATAACCAAATAAAGAGATAAGATAGTAGCAATTTTACTTGAAAAATTCTTTTCTAAATAAAAGAAAAAAGCCATAAGACTATACGCTCAAAAATTTTTACTAGGTAAAATCGCTCAGATGAACTCCAAATATAGAAGCTTGACTCATTGTACTAAAGATGGACTTGAGAAGTAGTGAATATAGAAGAAATCTATAGAGTAAGAAACAAACCTTTTTTTTCTCTCATTTTTTTACTTTTTCTCACTAGCGGTGCTCAATCATCTATAATTTTACAAGTAATATCTCTTTCTTAATCGCATTCACCTTTTATAAACTCTAAAAGGAGTTTCGCGTACTTTTTCATTGTGAGCTAATGGGATCGATAGCCGGTCATCCTTTAGTATAAGCAGTCCGATTCTCCTTCGAACTCAACAGTTTCGTTGCCCTTTGGTATTAGTAGTCCAGCTGGTTGCCTTTCGGCATCAGCAGTCCAGCTTGTCACTCTTTGGCTAAGTAGTTTGGTTGGTCGCCCCTCGGTTAGGCAATCTAGCTGGTTGCCATCTAGCTAGGCAATCCGGCTGATCATCCTTCGACTCTGGCACTTGATTGCCCTCTGGCCACTCACCGAGCGCAGGAAGCATGCGTGAACACAACAATACTCCACCTCAAATTGCATCCATATGAGTGTTCAGCCAAACCTCTAATTCGCCTGTCAATTGGATATGAGCTTGTGACGGATTGGGTTATTCTCCTTAAATAACTTCCATCAATCATAATAATAGACTAGTATTCATAAATAAAATTATTAATTTCTGAAGAAAATTGGGTAGAGTTTTGTTTGTAAATCGAGTGTTTACCAAAATACAAACACCTGTAAATCAACCATGCACGACAATCTACAACAATCCACAACAAAAACCACAAGTCTCAATACTCAACACACTACACAGGATCTAATCGCCACATCAATAGAGGTGACACCGATATCGTAACTCCAGTATAATGCCAATGGAGAAGGATGCCAATTAGAAACCTCAATTATAACCACAATAACAAAGACCTGCGGAAGCATAAAAACCACAATATACAGCGAAAACTGATCCATCATTCATCCATACCAAACAGTATTAATCACCACCATACATGTCTTATACAGTTTACAAAAGTAGAATAAAATTTCTGTTTCATACATAAAATTAGCTAAGTCTCAGTCTCGAGCCCTGCGTGCAATATCAGCTGCCTATCACACTTCTATGGCCTATTCCGTCTCATCGGGTATCAATGCGTTCTCATCTAAATATATACAGTAAGAGTGAGAGTATATCCCAACATATGAAATCATACATCACTAACTACAGGTAGGTAAAAGTGAAAGTAATAATTGAATGAAAAGTCATATACTCAGGACAAAGGGAAACATGAGAGGAAAGAGAACATCCGGAATTATCTAGTTCACGTGTTTACACCAGTTACGTTTTATTCGCTTTCATTATTACCGTTAATCTTTGCGGACCCTGGAGCCAATAGGTCACACTAGCCAACGATGCGAGAGAATAAGGAAAGGAATGTGTTTGCTACACATTGTAAAGCAGGCTACATTTTAGATCTGCAACACTTGACATCGGCTACATTTTAAGTCTGCAGCACTCGACCATCGGCTACATTTTAGGCCTGCAATACTTGACCATCTCAATCGTCCCATATCCCCCAGAAACAAGGGCAATCCTCATTCTTTCACAATAGTATCCTAAGGCGTACCCTGAATATCACCCGACCCTAGGAGCGGCCGCAGTATTCCTTGGGGTTCCTACTGTGATGTACGTGGTAAGTTAGAGAGTACTATCCCTATGAATCATGGTCCTAGTTTCAAGATTCACCTTTTCCTTTAGGAAAGATCCATCACTGTTCCATTACATTTTCAAATCGGAAAATTATATTCCCATCACGTTTCTCCATCCAGGAGATCAAATTCGTCATATCGTGCCTTATGGATTTCCCTCTATTTACTTGCTCGGTTCCTTTCTTTCTTTGGAACATACATCTTTTAACCATTCAATTTAAGCTTGCAAGAGAGTTTGGTTTTATTTACCTTTGTTAGTCAAACTCCATCTTAGAAGTCTCCGGGACGCATTCCTTTACTTCCGGCGCACAATTGCATATTTTTAGGGTATACAATTTGACACAAATATTTACTCATAAGTTCCATCGCAATTGAATAGAGCTAAAGCATGCACATTTACGTTCCATTATCGGGTGAACAGTGTCCTTTTAGAGGGTTCAGACGCCGCAGACGGGTCAAAACGTGCGAGATCGTTCACACGGCCGACATAAATGCACATTTTGGACGTGGTGATTCACATTTTGGGGTCAATTTAACAAAATATTATGCGAAAATTGAAAACCACCAATTCTCATAGGTTAGGGTTTGGTGGTACTCCACCAACAGGATCGGTGATTAAATCGGATAATAAATTATATAATCCTTGGTCTCAAATCACGGATATTACATTTTTCATAGTTTGGGTGGGTATCGAGACGAAAATACCCGATGGTAAACGAAAAATATCAAAAGAGAAAAATTAGTGAGTGTGAGGACACTTACCTCGACGCGTGCTACCACTTTTATAACTAGCTATTGGACGGAATCGGACTCTATCGCTCGATCTCCTCCCTTCTCTCTCTAGGAATAGCTGTCTCTTTCTCTCTAAAAGGGTTTGGTAGCATGGAGTAATGAAAATCGCAAAGTAGGACATGAATTTATAATCCCCGGGCGCTTGAGCGCCCGGTGAGTGAGCAGCGAGCGTGGCTCACTGTAGGTTCACGCTCACGCTCGAGCGTGCTGAGAGCAGGCGCGGCCTTGCTGGTAGCGCTTCAGTAGCAGAACTCCAAGATATTTTTTTCAATTTTTCTTCTGATACGTATACTTATTCATTCGATAGATCTAGTATTAATTATTATTATGTTGATTACCTCATATTCATTATGTTTTTAAACCCAAAACCTCACGGAGCCCATACGAAAGTAACCCATATCATAACAAGGCCAAATATGATAGAAGTACCTTCAAATTAAAGAAAACACAGAATACTGCATTATCCAAAAGTCAGATAATCACCCCGTGACAATAGGAAATTCCCATGCGTCCCATAGACTCTGCTTTGATAAGATGCCTGTCAAGCCAAAGGAAATACAGGATCAATTTCGTGAATTGTGTTTTGCTGCAGTTGTATGAGAAGCAATAGAAATTGTTGTTGATATTTGCCAGTTAATTGCTATACCACAGTTCAAACTCTAATGACAGAATAACATAAGAAAAATTGTCCACCAGCAGAACTTTGCATGGGGAGCTGAAGCCGAGATGACTTGCTCATGGTGCAACAACAATAAATATGCAAATTTCTAATATTCTTCAATGAAACCCTTTGGAATTTGAAGGGAGACTATATGAAAGTCTATGAACACCCTACAAAAAACTTAGTTATATAATTTGTGAAAATATCCACATAACATTGTGTTAGGTACTTCTCAGTATGAGATTGGCCTAACATATTGCTATTGGGGGCCCACAAATCGTCAACCTATGGGAGATGGAGATCAACCGAATTATTAAGTAAAAAAAAATAGAACCCGACAGAATTATCGGATATCTAAATGGCTGAACAACTGGTAATACAAAAGATCAAAATATCAAATGACCTCGTGACTAATAACTCCGAATGGTGAATCTTGATGAATAGTTACATGAACGAAGGAATGGATGGTCAAAATAAGTGATCAGTTAATATGCCTAATGAATAGTTGTTAGATCAAAGCTTATGAAATGATTGGATAATTGTCCAATCAATATAACTGTGATGGAATGGGTCACCATCCTCTAATGACCTCTATTAATAATCATACTTATCTAAATAAAACTATTATATAGTCAATTTAATACATTAAATTATGTAAAAAATCGGATAGAGTTTTCTTTAAAAATGGATAAAATTCATACAAATAACCTGAATAATATAACCTGTACAAGACAATTTTAACAAATGGACCTTAAAATTTCAATCACATTCAACAACATATACACAACTTATATACAGGATCAACAAATGATATATCATCCATGACTCTAATACAATTCTATCAACTACTATGTTGGATCTAAAGAGAGATACTATCTAGGAACTTATACAAAATCTAACATTATACTTGCGAAGCATTCTATCTCCATGAATAAACTATGGAAGTATAACAATGAATCCATAATAATAAACAACATGCCATGCTGCTATTAATACACAACGTTAATCTAAATCAGCTATTTACATTTCATTATATTAATCATATCCTAACTTCCAAACCTTCGAAGTCCAGCAAATCTCCTTAGCAAAACCACTCTCTTTACTCTACCTAATTAAGCAACAGCTCGTGGATCTCATCTAGAAGGAAAAATAAATAAAGTTGAGCTAACAGCTCACCAAGGTACCTAAAATCGCATGAATATATAAATTTCATACAAAACATGTAAATATATAAGGATAAAGAAACATATAAGAAATTGGAAACTCAAACATGTATACGGACGAGACAGAAGCATGAAAACGATACATAATCATAAGAGAATTATGTTCGAAAGTTATAGGTTCTTATCTCAAAATATCAGATTCTTCTTTATTTATATCCTGAGGATAGGATGGTTCTCTTTATTCTTGGTTCTTATTTCAAAATATCAGATCCCTCCTTATTTATATCCTGAGAATAGGATGGTTCTATTATTTTAAAAGATCAGACCCTCCTTATTTACATCTTGAGGATATGATGAATCAATTAGGCCTAATTATTGTCCTTCAAAATTAATGCCTCGAGGAAGGCGGTCCACACATCGCTCTATGGATGGAGTCATTTTCATGGCATGCTGGGAATACGGGCCAAAGCCTCCATATAGTCTTAGAGCTCTTAATTTTATAAACATGAATTTCTCTTTATTTACATGCCGAGAACATAATGTTCAAACGTTCTTATTAAATTTTGGGTAGCATCGCTTTTACAAAATTTTGAATAAAAATTATCTATTAAGCTTAAACATTTTACCAAATGATAATTTTTTTTTGGTAAGCAATAATATGCATTAAATTTAAAAGAAAATTACAAAACTTTGTGCTAACTCCAAGTGTTTTACCAACTTGGAGTTAGAGCAAAAACAAATGGGTGTACCCCGAACATCATGAATATGTCATGATCTGAGACGAAGGCCACAACATGAATAAAATAAAAAAATAAAAAAATACAAATATAACCGAAAATACACCGGATCATCCTAGATCATATTCCTAAACCAAATCGGCTGCAGTGGCTATGTACGCAACTTACAGCATCAATCGAGCTAGGCGCAGACCGGGCAGCTCAAATAGGGAACGTGAGAAACCGGTGTGCCCAGCAGTGCCAAATTACCAAATGATAATTTACCTCAAAACTCAAAATTTACGAACATCATACCTTCAATTTTTGAGATAGGGTTTCGGAGAAATATTTCAGATGAAAATTGAACACAAATCGCGAGCTAGACAATGAAATTGAACCCATAAATCATGATAATTATGCTTAAATATGAAATTTATCCATAAATCTATGAGAAAACAAAGCAACATGCATTAAATTTGAAGTGGAGGGTTTTACACGTGCTGGGCGTGTGTCTAGGGTTCGGACAAAGCCTAACTGGGTGAATCGAAGGGAAAATCAAATAATAAATCATAAATACTTCAAGCAAAACTCAAGGATTCCACATTTTTTAAAGTTTGGATGAGTACCGGAACGAAAATACTCGAGAAAAAAATAATAAATATGGAAAGAGTAAACAATGAGTGTGTGAGTATACTTATCTCGACCTGATCTATCATCTTTCTAACTAGCTCTCAAACGGATTTGGACTTGTGAACCTCGATCTCCTCCTTCTCTCTCTAGTCTACACGCTCTCTCTCTAGAAATCAAAATGGCCAAAAAAAAATACACGAGAGAAAACCCTCGCGTGCTTAAATATCCCGATTGGCGCTTGAGCACCAGTCAGGTGGTAACTAGGCACCACGGCACCTGAAGGGCTGCCGTTCGAGGGCTAATCGGGCACTCGTTGGGCGAGCGGTTTTATTTTTCGTGCCTTAGGTGTGCCTCGACCGCTCGTCAAGTGACCCATTCTACTAAATATGCCCCGGTGGCACCTCAAGCGCTGCTCGAGCGAACTCGTTCTGTCAGCCCGTGCTTGGCTTACACCTCCGGTGCCAGTCAGGCGCCGAGCCCATTCACCCTATTTTGCTTCTGATTTCAATTTTTTCATATTTTCTAAGCCCAATTTTGATTATTATTAATTAATTACCTCCTAATTACCATATTTCAGGATCGGGAGCTCTTACTCTCCATCACTTATAAAAATTTTGTCCTCAAAATTTAATGAACCTTGAATTTCCATAATTAAAAGTAATCTTATAAATTCTCCTAGTGTTCCCAAATTACTTCATTGGTTAAACAATTATCCCAAAGAACTTTGAGTATTTAAATCATCGTAATTCTTATTACCTATTACCTTCTATCAAAATCTAATTTTTTAAGTCTGACGACAAACCAAATTCATTAATTATTTTTCTGATTTAACTCGAAACCTCAAACAACAGAAAATTCTCGCTTCAACCTACTTTAAGCCTTGAAAGGAACTATTCATTTTGAGCCTTAGATTGAACCTTAACATATGTGGGTTCGCCATATTTTCACTGCGCTACTCTGATTATTTATTTAAGTACGAATCATCCAATTGTAATTTATCACCACATCTAATTTAACTTGATGCCTAAAATTCTTTGATTAAGTTTGGCTAAGATTTCGATATAAATCTCAAATCACAATCAAACCTCATAGTCAAAATACTTTACATTCTCATTATTTCGTCGGTAAGTCGATAAACCAACATATCTCCAAAATATATAATCCATATTGACAAGAATAGACGATTTATTAGCTAACCATCAAATATCTATATATCATTGAAATATATGGTCATTCACTTCAAGCCTCAATCACATCCTAAGACTTATGGAAGTTGTGAGCCCACACACTCTCGCTATTCTAACTTATCTGTTATTTGCTGATTCAAGATCTTCTTATGACTTACATCTATTGGTTCATACAGAACACTTAGATTATTCAGCAGATATAACAAAAGTCCCAAAATATCTATACCACGAAAGCAAAGCCCACAAATCCTCAAATTACAGCAAGATTAGAAACTATAATTGTAACAATCATCCAAAAATTCACACAGCTTTAGGTCATAACCTAAAATCTCAAAACCTAAATACTTAGAAATCTCAGGATCTCGTTGGCATATCGATGGGCCAACTGATTTGGTCTGAATGCGTCATCCATAATTACAGTGGGTGAGCTCTCAAAATCATCCTAAGATAAAACCATGAAGACTTCCAACATCAATTGCCAATACTAATGTCAACTTTCCTAAAAAGGCACCGAGGTTTATCTTTTCTCTTTAATACAATTTACTTACTTACCAAAAAAAAGCACCGAGGTCCATCTTCATAATCCTTAAATAGATCTGTCCACTTGCAATATCATAAAATCATCTTTTCTTTATGACACAACTATTGTGGCCCTTAAAATTATAAGGTAATAGTTATCTTCAAAGGCAACACCTATACGTTCTCAAAGCGGAGACTTTAATTGCTAATTTTGACCTACAGATGGAGTAACTCTAACTATAAACTTCTCCCTCACTTAATCCAAGGGCAACCATTCACATACAATACAGGAATAACTTATTCCTAACATTCTTCAAAAGTATTACATTATGTTATTACTCTCTAGACCCATCAGGGGTCAACCCAAATAAAATGGTAGACAATTTATTCTTAATTCCTCAAAGGTTACCTTCATATGTCCCATTCTTATGAATACCAATCGCTCCTAAGCCAAACACCATACGGTTCTACAATCCTTGAAGGATACTTATCGGATCGCTTAATAGATTCAGTTAAACCCAAGAAGACCATACACTTTTACGATACTAATCGGTCCTCCCAATTAGTCATCGCTTAAAGTTCTACGGATTGAAAATCATGCTATCAAAAATGCCATATGCTCAACAGGATGTTTCCTTAAACTAATCTCACGTTCCTCTCTCGATTGGGTATTCAATTAATAACTGTTCTCAATCCATATCACAATCCTCAAATGGAGTACATACACCCCATGTTCCCTTGAATTCATCAAGGAGGTAATCATAAAATTGACCTAATTAAGACTAGAAGATCCAATCCATAAAACTCACAGAACACCAATGTACCTCCAAAACCCAAATGGATTTGCCAGAACTGATAACGGTTATATCTTAATTCTGAAGGCTATTGTAGGTGCATTTCTTGATTATCCTCAATTGACATCAAGTCTTTGCAACAGCTCTCATGAATTACCTATTGCCAACTTATTAGACTATCTATCTCCCACTCGATCAACTATGCCCCATATTCCAAATTTATAACCTGATTACAAAGCACAATATCTTACCAATATAATTCACACTAGCATCCACAAATACCTTTTTCAATTTGTATAGAATTTGTACCGCCCAAAAATTTAAACACTCAAACACTTACTAAATCGATCATAATTTGACATTCTTAAATTCATTATATTGAAAATCGACTCCAAGTTTCACTGATCTCGAGCCATCAATCCAATGTTATCCGTCATATTTGCTAGGTTGACTAAACATTCCTCCTTAGAGAATTATTAGCTAGAGAAACTCAGCTCAGAACAGATCAAACCTGAATTTTAATTTAAAATCAATTAACCCTGGCATTGAATTAATGACGATCAACTTAAACACTAAATCCCATTTTAATTCTAGCCTAAGTCAGACAAACTAGATATCTAAAATTATCTGATTGAACTTAATTATCCTACGGCTATATCTACCTATCTGATCAATCTTAATCTATCCTAAACTTTCGCATACGATTCAAATCAAATTTAAGGTATATCGTTTCTCTGATACCATCTGTGATGGAATGGGTCACAATCCTTTAATGACCTCTGTCAGTAATCATACTTATCCAAATCAAACTAATATGCAATCAATTTAATACATAAAATTCTATAAAAAATCGGACAGAATTTTCTCTAAAAATGGAGAAAATTCATACAAATAACCTAAATAATACACCTTGTACAAGATATTTTTAACAAATGGACCTTAAATTTTCAATCACATTCAATCACAATATATACACAACTCATACATAGGATCAACAAATGTCATATCATTCAAAACTCTAACACAGTTCTATCAACTGCTATGTTGGATCTAAAGAAAGATGCCATCTAGGAACTTATACAAAACCTGATATTATACTTGCGGAAGCATTCTATCTCAATGAATAAACTTCAAAAGCATAATAATGAATCCATAATAATAAACAACATGCCATGCCGCTATTAACACACAATGTTAATCTAAATTAGCTATTTATATTTCATTACGTTAACCATATCCTAACTTCCAAGCCTCCGAAGTCCAGCAAATCTCCTTAGCAAAATCCCTCTCCTTGCACTATCTAATCGGGCAAAGCTCGTGGATCTCATATAGAAGAAAAAAAAGTAAGAGTGAGCTAATAGTTTAATAATATATCCAAAATTATAAGAATATATAAATTTCATACAAAACATGTAAATATATAAGGATGAAGAAACATAAAAGAAATTAAAAAATCAAACATGTATGTAGACGAGGCAAAAGTATGAAAACGATGCATAATCATAAGATAATTATGTTCAAAAGTTATAGGTTCTTATCTCAAAATATCAAATTCTTTCTTATTTACATCATGAGGATAGGATGGTTCTCTTATTTTAAAACATCAGATCCTCCTTATTTAGGTCTAATTCTTGTCCTCCAAAATTAACGCCCCAAGGAAGGCGGTCCACAAATCGCTTTGTGGATGGAGTCATTTTCATGGCATGCCGGGAATACGGGCCGAAGCCTCCGTATAGTCTTAGAACTCTTAATTTGAAAAAAATAAATTTCTCCTTATTTACATTCCGAGGACAGGATGTTCGAATATTCAAATGTTCTTATTGTGACGGAACGGATTTTTTTTAATCCGTTATTCATAACACAGGATCACAGATGCCATCTAGGACCCACACACATTATCCATAAAATATGTAGCGGAAGTCAATTTAATAACCTATTGAAGCATTCAAACTTATTCCCATAAAATTCATTCACACGCACATAGGCACAAGGTTCCAATTTTAAAAATACATCTTTCTAATTAGATCATTACATCCACTGCTTCTTCCGTGATAACTCCCAAAGTATGCTTCGAAATCCTTAGAATCTCTTAGACGGAGCTCTAGTTACTCTTTCTCATTAGGCACAAATTCTATAGTCTCATCTGGAGGGGAAAAACAGAAAACAGTAAGTCGAGGCCCAACAAGGTACATGTAGGTATATAGTAAAAAATGTATGCGGAACATAACTCAGCAAATCAAATACTATTGCCCATGAAGTTACGAATGCCATACGAAAGTAATTTATAATAGAAATATGATACAGATATATACAGAGTTGTCAGAAAATAGAAATGGTCTTCGAAAATAAAAAAACAATGTACTCATATTTCAGAAAGTAGAAATTGGTCTTACTTCCATAGTTTATAGAAACTCATCTTTGATCAGTAAAGGACCATACCAGTAGACCCTACTAGTGGAGGGGGCGAATAATTGAGGATATATTATGTATATCTCCCAACAATCAATGACATTAAACAGAACAGAACGGATGATCCCGCCTCACGAGATCCTTCCCCAATCCAAGGGGGCGCTGACCAGAACAAAACAGAAGCTACCCTCCTATTATAACACCCAGAGGAGGGGCAGACCACATATAACTCTATGGACAAAGTTATCCTCGATTACCACTATAACGTTCTAAGGCATGCTGGAGAACTTAACCTGACTGCATATCAGTCCTGGGTCCATAATAATAGAACAGAAATATTTTCTTCTTATTTTCTTATCGTTTACTAAAAGCCATTTTCAGTGTTAGTCGGAAACATCACTATTAATCCTTCAAAAATCGTGTATAGATATCTTAAGGCCGGTTCAAAAATCATATACTTCAAACCGATTTCAAATCATAGAACTAATTTCAAAAATCGTATACTTAAAGCCGGTTTCAAAGCACACTTGAGGCCGGTTTCGATTTCATGGCATAATATACACTTGGGGCTGGTTTTGATTCCATCAAAGGGGCCGAACTTGATTTCATGCAAAGGGAAGCCGAACTTGATTTTTCATTAAGGAAAGCCGAACTTGATTTTTCATTAAGGAAAGACGAACTTGATTTTTCATTAAGGAAAGCCGAACCTGATGTTTCATTATGGAAAACCGAACTTGATTTTGCATTCAAGGGAAAGCCGGAGGTCTCTTTCTTAAAAGCCAGAGTTCTTTTTAAACAAAATCCGGAGTTCAAAAGCCGGAGTTCTTTACAACAAAAGCCGGAATTTTTTTTTTGACAGAGGCCGGAGTTCTTTTTAACAAAACCTAGAGTTCAAAACCGGAGTTCTTTATCAACAAAAGCCGGAGTTCTTTTTGATAGAGGCCGGAGTTCTTTTTAACAAAAGCCGGAGTTCAAAAGCTGGAGTTCTTTATCAACAAAAGTCAGAGTTTTTTTTGACAGAGGCCAGAGTTCTTTTTAACAAAAGGCGGAGTTCTTTTTACTGAAAGCCAGACTTGTTTTTCATAAGGGAAAGCCGAACTTGTTTTTCATCAAGGGAAGGCCGGACTTATTTTTCATCAAGGGAAAGCCAGACTTGTTTTCATCAAGGGAAAGCCGGTTTGGATTTTGTCCAAGGGTGGAGGCCGGACTTGTTTTTCATCAAGGAAAAGCCGGTTTGGATTTTGTCCAAGGGTGGAGGCCGGACCTCTTTTTATATTAAGGAAAGGCTAATATTGTTTTAGGCTTAAGGGGGAATGGTTTAGTTGTAATCATGCACAAAGGGGCCGATTTTAATTTTAAACATGCAAGGGCCGATTTCGATTTTAACATGCAAAGGCCAATTTCGATTTTAACATGCAAAGGCCGATTTCGATTTTAAACATGCAAGGGCCAATTTCGATTTTAACATGCAAAGGCCGATTTTGATTTTAACATACAAAAGCCGATTTCGATTTTATCATAAGAAGGGGCCGATTTTGATGCTTACAATGCCGATTTTATTTCTAGTCCAGATTTTATGCAATTTCAGTTTAAGCAGAAAACAGAAGGTAGAAAACAGAGAACATGAACTAACCATGAAATCCATCATGCCATAAATACAACTTGAGCAGTAATTTTAAAACGGTAAGTATTTTAAATCGGAAGAAAAACTTGTAATATCAAAAGCAGAGTATATATTTGTATTAAACCATGATCTTAAAGTAGGGGGAAAGGTGTACACTTGTAATATTCTTAAAGCATGAACTTAAAGAGTAGCGTTTGAGGTACACTTGCCTGACAGTCGGTCGCCCAATATTACCGTCTGAAGTTTTTCTCTCCTCCACTTCTTCCTTACTGCTTGCATTTGTCTTTGCTACATTCAACCAACTCTGGGTTTTTATAGAGAAGGGGTTAGGTGGGGTAAGTGGGGTAAGTCACTAACTCCGGTACTTCTTCACAGAAGGTAGGTAGGAGTAACTAGGTTAGTTTACTTACTCTATTTGGTCGCCGCCTAGTTAGATTCTAACTAAATAGTAAGGTTTACTTTTGTCTTTAGTTACCATTAGTTTATCCGGTCAACTTTTTGGTCAATATTTCTTATTCTAATTAAGCCGAGTTCAAATACATGCAGTGCTGGTTTCATTCTTCACTTAAAACCGAGTTCAATTTTCATGCAAAAAGCTGGTTTCATGATTTCACCTAAAAGCCGAGTTCATGCAGAAGGCCAATGTTCAATTTACATGCAAAAGGGCCGAGTTCTATTTCACATGGATGAGTTCAAATTCATGCAGTGCCGGTTTCAATTTTCGTAAACCTTTTAAAATCCGGTCAACTTTCTCAAATCTGGTCAACTCTTCAAATCTGATCAACTCTTCAAATCCGGTCAACTCTTCAATTCCGATCAATATCTTTAAATCCGATCAACTCTTCAAATTCAGCCAAATTTTACTTCGGCCTCTTGCACTTCTATGAAGTGGTTCGGCCCTCTAGTGTCGCAAGGCCACTCCGATTTTCAGTAGCAATATTTTATTTCGAATTTAAGCCTTCTTGATTTCGGGATCTCACAGCATCTCTTTTACAAAATTTTGGATAAAAATCATCTATTAAGCTTAAACATTTTACCAAACGATAATTTACCTTAAAACTCAAAATATATGAACATCATACCTTCAATTTTAGAGCTAGGGTTTTGGAGAAATATTTTAGACGAAAATCGAACATGAATTGCAAGTTAAACAACAAAATCGAATCCATAAATCATGATAATTATACTTAAACATGAAATTTATCCATAAATCTACGAGAATACTAAGAAACATGCATTAAATTTGAAGTGGAGGGTTTTACACTTGTCGGGAGTGTGCTTGGGGTTTGGATGAAGCCAAACTGGGCAAATCGAAGGAGAAATCGGATAATAAATCATAAATACTTCAAGCAAAACTCAAGGGTTCCACATTTTTTATAGTTTGGCTGAGTATCAGAATGAAAATACCCAAGACTAAAATAATAAACATGGAAAGAGTAAACAAGGAGGGTGTGAGTATACTTGACTTGACCCGATCTATCACCTTTCTAACTGACTCTCGGACAGATTTGGACTCGTGGATCTCAATCTTCTCCTTCTCTCTCTAGTCTCCATGCTCTCTCTCTCTCTCTAGAAATTAAAATGCCAAACAAATGCCATGGAGAAAACCCTCGTGCGTTTAAATACCCCGATTGGTGCTCGATAACCAGGCGCCACGGCACCTGTAGGGCTGCCGCTCGAGTGCCAATCGGGCGCTCGTCGGGTGAGCGGTTTTGTTTTTTGAGCCCCGTGTGCACCTCGGGCTGTCATTGAGCAACCCATTCTGCTAAATGCACCTGGGTAGTGCCTCAAGCGCTGCTCGGGTGGACCTGTTCTGATAGCCAGTGCTTGGCTTGCGTCTTGGGTTCTAGTTAGGCATTTTCACCCTATTTTGCTTCCGATTTTAATTTTTCCATATTTTAAGCTCAATTTTGATTATTATTAATTTAATTACCTTCTAATTACCATATTTCGGGACCGAAACCTCACAATAACTTTTGAATTAATGGTCAATCATATATCTTCAGGAAGGGTATGCTAATTAACAGTAAGACTATAAATATGTATATTTTTCTCAAACAATGGGAGGAATCCAAATCACTCATAAAGATCAGAAGGATAGAGCTTTACTCCTTTATATACCTGCATATCCCATACATTTCAGAGCCAAATTCCCCATTTCTCACTATCATTCTAAACCTCTATATCTCATAATATTTTATTTTTTTAGAAAAATTTTTAACTTAAACATTTAAGGATATTTTGAGGAGCAAATCCCTATCCTTTAATCTCTTATTAATTATTATGGTATGCGGAATCCAGATTTAAAAGTTTGAATGACTAACTTGATTCTACTCGGATGACCATCCAAATTCAAGGAACGTATTATTAGCATTATTTACAGGAACGTTGTTAAACCATTTATTTTTAATTGATCAAAATTTTACCCATCTAGGAACACGTGTCATCTTTGACAAAGCCAGAATGGTAAATGTGCGAGCATAATAATAATCAAGTCAACTATCAAATGGTGTCCCATCTTGTGGCATCGTCCCACAGGAAGGCAATTCCAAAAGTGCCCACCTATCGGCCAATTCTAACATTTGTGTTTTGGTTACTTAGATCTAAGACATGATGAAAATACTTATGTTCTTATGGAATAAAGTTGAGGGTCAAACTCATTAGGCCGAGGTCTACCAAATGTAGACATTGACTTTCCAAAGAAAGTCGTAAGGAAAAAAGTCATTATAAAGAGAGGCCATTCTCAGCCAAAGATTCCAAAGGCTCCCAAGGAACTTAGTTGTGCTACTCTTTCTCAGCTTGAGAGGTGCCTAAACTTTGAAGTTAGAGAAGAGAACCTTGAGCACTAAAATCTTTGATATACTTGAGATTTTGAAGGCCAAGTTAACCCTGAGGAGGGGTCATGTAGTAGCAAACCTAGAATCCTAGCAATTAAATAGACACCTGGCATCAATTAATCATTTAGAATTGAGGATGTTCCTCAATGTTAAAAGAATTGCCTCCACTACCAAAGTGAAAAAGAGAATAAAAAGGATTAATTAGTAGGTTTTTCTAGAAAATACTGCTGGACAAATGACCAAATAGGGCTATACACCTTTTACCTTAGAGATAAAGAGGCATCAGTTCCATTACAGGTTTAAAATGCTAATATTGGAATTTTATGATGAAAGTACTAATCCAATGGATCATCTAGACTATTTTTTAACATTGGTTGGCTTCCAAATCCTATAGGATGTTATGTTTTGTCTTTATTTTCCTTTAACTTTAAATGAAAATGCAAAAATTTGATTTTACATGCTAGGATCAAATTCTATTTGATCTTTTTGAGAGCTATTAGACCAATTCCTACCATAGATTGTCTCTAATCGGAAGGAAGAAAAGCAACTCTACTGTCTTGTTAGTATCCAATAGGCTCTGAACAAGAGCCCAAAGCATTTTTCGGCAAGATCTAATGTTGATGTACAGGCTTATCGAAGCTCACCGACAAGGTGAAACTGAATGTCTTCATAATAACGATACAATTATTTGACTTTTTTTAAATATTTATTTCAGTAGGATCACAAGACATTCTTAGAGGTAGAAACCATCACCTAGACATATATCACAGTAGAAGTGGCTAACAAAATAAAATGATTAGAACACTCAAATTATGTCAGCAATCCAAAGTCAAGTAGTAGAGGAAAGAAAAAAAATAGTAATAACACTTCTACTCAGGGCGACAGAAAATAGCAAAGGATTGGGTCAAACATTCATAAAGAGTATAAGCTGCTGAACCTCACAATGATAAGTAACACTCAAATAATCATTTTGATGTAGATTCAGAATAAAAAGCTTCTGAAGCGGCCTAAATTGGTTAAGAACCTAGAGGGAGGTAATCAATCTAAATAGTGCTTCTACCGTAAATCTGCGGAGCACAATATTGAATATTATTGGATGCTACAAGAGGAGATTGAGACCCTAATATAAAATGGGTACCTAATCCACCCTAATTAATTATAAAGATGACGAGGATTAGATTGATCAGTAGCAAAATCAAGTGACAACAGGAGTCATCAGTATGGTGCCTATGGACCTACCAATAAAAAGATTCAAGATTATCCTAAAGAAACTTCCTCTAACAAGAGACAAAAGTTAGGAGTAGAAAATGACATCATTAGCTTTAATAATGACAATACGGCACATGTAACCTCTCCCTATTCAAACTATCTAGTTGTATTTGCACTTTTTTTGGATATAATTTATGATTACCAATTGAAATAAGTCTTTATCATAAAAGAACAACAAATATTATGTAATTTGATGTGTTCATCAATTTAGGATTTAAAAATAGTCTGATAGAACTATTAGATGGGTTGTTATATGGACTTGACAACGAGCCATTCCAAGCGAAGGGAATTCTGCAATTGGAGGTTACACTGTGCGCATATCTAAAAATGGCCTCCCATAACTAACCTTTTTGGTTGTCTATCTTTCCTTGGCTTACAATACTATATTAGGCTAGCTGTGCTTGACAACGTTTGGAACGGTTGTTTCAATCCCACATATTAAAATGAAGTTTCCAAATAGATGTAGACTTGGATAAGTCATGGGAGTTTAGGATACCGAATGAAGTTGCTATTTGACATAAATTAATGGCCTGGCACCTTTCTAATCGGCTAATGAGTTTGATCTTTGGGATGAAGCTTCTCTTCAACAAACATAATCCAAAGAGTCGTCTCTCTAAATTCTTCCAAATCTAGTAGACTTGGATAAGTATATTTAGATCAGCTTGTCACTAGCCTAAGATTTGCAAGAGTGGTTAATTAAGTTTTATGGAAAAATGTGGATATCTTTTCTTGGACATTAGTTGATATGTTGGGAATCCTGATGAAAACGATGGTTCACAACCTAAACCTTATCCTGAGACACAAGTTAGTTAAACAAAAGAGACAAAACTATTATGTGAAAAAACTCGTGGATATTCAAGAAGAGGTTAAAAACTTATTTGACGTTGGATTTATCAAGGAGGTAAATCACTCGGATTGGTTATCCAAAGTAACCCTTGTCAAAAAGAGTAATGAGAAATGGATAATTTGCATTAATTTCATAGATGTGAATAAAGTATGTCTAAAAGATAATTTCCTACTTCTGAAGATTGACCAATTGGTAGATTCAATGTCCGAACATCAAATATTCACATTTATGAATGCTTACTTAAGGTATGATTACATCCAAATGAATCTAAAAAACAAAGAGATGATCTTGTTCATAACTGACAAGGAAACTTGTTACTATAAGGTAATATTATTTAGATTGAAGAATACTAGTGTAATATACTAGAGGCTAGTAAATGAAATATTTGAGTGGTATATCGGAAGGAATATGGAGATGTACATGGATGAGATGCATGTTAAAAGCATATTCATTAACAACTGAAAGGAACTAGATGTTTCAAATTACAACTTATTTTGACACCTTTTTCCTTTTGCAAAATATAAAGCACTAGAATATTGTGACGGAACAGATTATTCCCCACCGAATAACCTCCGTCAATAATCCTAAGGACAAATCGAGAAAATAATAATTATAAATTCTACAGAAAATTGGGCAGAATTCCATCTATAAATTGGACATTTTCAAAATACAAACACCTGAAAAACACAACCTTGCACAATAATCCACAAATAATTTTCAAATAAAATCCAACGACAACCACACAGGACCCAAAAGCCACAAGAACTAAGGTGGCACTGTCGACTTGAATCAGAAGACACCGACCAAGAAGGATGCCAACTAGGAACCCCGACATCACCATAAGATAGAACCTGCGGAAGCATATAAACCACAAAACACAGCGGACTAATACATATGCATCATCCATCATCTACTAGCATAAGTTAACTCCATACAAGTTTGATCTGATACAAAAACCAAAACCCAAAATATTCTTGGCATACATCTAGCTAATCCAAGTTCAAGTCTCGAGCCAAGCACGCAAGACAGCTAGCTACCGAGTTTCTAGGGTCTACGCTGACTCATCAGGCATCAAGGCTTTCTCATCTGAAAAACATAAAGCAAGGGTGAGCATAAAACCTAGCAAATAAAATCATATCCCACTAACTAGCAACAGGCATGGGTACTGAAAAGAAAGAGCACAGGAACAGTACAAGGGGCATAAAAGAAGGGAGAGAACTTGAGATTTTCTGATTCATTTTATTCGTCTTTATTTAAATATTTATCTTTACGGCCCCTGGAGCTAGTAAATCGTACTAGCCAACGAAGTAAGAGAACGAGGAAAGTAATGTGTTCGCTACACATTCTAAAGCCACGGCTACATTCTTTGGTCAGTAGCACACGACCACTGGTTGCATCCATGCAACAATCCATAGAACAGCTACATCTCAATATGTAGTGTTCAACGACACGCCCCACACCCCTGGGGACCAGGGCAATCCTCGTTCTTTCACTGCAGTGTCCTGGAACTTGCCATGTACGTCACCCACCCCCAAAGGCGGCCAGAGTATATCTTGGGTTCCCACCATGATGCACGTGGCAGGTTAGAGGACACCACTCCTATCAACCACGGTCCTAATTTCAAGGTTTGACTCTTCCGGAGGGAGAACCCTATGACGGACCGGATTATTCTCCATTGAATAACCTCCGTCAATGGTAACACAACCCTAAGCCCATAATTAAACTATGGACTTCTACAGAAAATCCGGCAGAGTTTCCTCTGCAACAGGACAAAAACCAAAAATACAACCTGTTCAAATCACCTG